>CAUYLG010058827.1:0-113820 GCA_963573385.1 Cacajao melanocephalus
GGGGAGAGATAGCATGGGGAGAAATGCCAGATATAGGTGATGGGGAGGAAGGCAGCAAATCACACTGCCACGTGTGTACCTATGCAACAATCTTGCATGTTCTTCACATGTACCCCAAAACCTAAAATGCAATAAAAAAAAGAATATTTCGACTTAAGCAAGTGACTTCTAGTCTCTAACATCCACTTACTGACAGCACAACCCTGGGAAAGTCACAGAACCTCTCTCATCCTTAGGTTCCTCAACCTCTAAGCTTCTGTATTTCTGACATTGTTCATGGAAGCCAACTGCTTAAAGGTTAATCTCAGATCCTGGACCCATTCCCCATCTCCCTACTTCCTCTACCTGGGGAAAACAGTTCTTAGTATTGTACCCCACTTTGCCAGGTGAAACCTTGAAGAGATGATTATATCCCTAAAGATATATAACATTTGTTCCCCCAAAAGAAAACTAATATTCGCAAACACCTGTGCACCTGATACTGTACCAAGTATTTCATATATGCTATATTGCATGCCTTCCTAGGTCCCACTAAATCACAGACCCAATTTCTGGAAGGAGACAGGGCAATCTCAATTTTAAATAAATTCTCTAAGTGCACACGCAAGTTTGAAAACTGAAGGTGTAGTGACAAATCATTAGAAGGTTGTGGTGTACATTTTTTAAAACGGAATGGAAATTATCAGAATATATTGCAGGTAGTGTTGTGTTGTTTCTGCAAAAACGGTTGTCGGTTATATATTGTCTACATGTGTACTAGGTCATAATATAAAATTTATTTCTTACTGTTGGTCACAGTCAAAAGGTCTGAAAAACATAGGTGAGCATTACAGACTTAGAATAATGCACAATGAGGCAGAATAAAAACAAAAAAGAAAGAGGAGATGGCATAATATCTGTAATTTAAGCTCCACAAGTATCTAGAGGATTAACAAAATGCAAGACACTCAAACTCTGATCATTCACCGTAATAAGGGGAATTAAGGTATTGGTAATTTGGTCAAAAGGCCACTAATGTTACTTTAGCCAATAACCTTATTCTATCTCCACTTTTTGTTTACCGTAGACAATAACAAGTAGAATGGACAAATTAATCAAACTTCACTATCCCCTGTGCCAGTTGGGATGGATGTTAAGAAATGCATAATATACAGAATGAAGGGAAGCAGTTTAGTTCATTTATAATCAAATTCCAATCACTAAATAACCAACAGTAACCATTAATTAAAACCTTCTGTGGGTTCACTATTGATCATGGCTAATCAGTCCTGAATACTCCAAGTATTTATTACGCCACTCCCCCGGCCGTTTGTTTAAAACCAAGCCACGGAATTTATGCATAACTGGGGTAACAACTCTATCTCTAAGTGAACTTAAGACAACCAGATTCCCTAGCAGTGGCAAACTAGCGACACGCCTGCTTTTCTTCACTCCAAGGCGGGAAAAGCAGAGCTCCCGGAGCCGCGATTCTACGTAGATTGGGAGCAACGCGTAGCTCAAGCCAGTGGCCCGCAAGAACCGTGTGGCAGTTGACCAGATGCTCCCCTGGAGACTTGGAGCCCAGAAGGCTTGCCCACAGCAGAGAATAAAAAGCGCGATCCCACCTGCACACATACAAACACATAATCGCACACGCCAAGCCGGGACGGAAATACAACATGCGTTTCTGTTGCGTGGGGGAGACGTTGAGGGCGCGGGGCGTGAAAGATCTTAGCAAAACCTTCTCAACCCCCAGCCCACTGACCCTACCCTTCTGCCCCCGCCTCTCCAGAGCGGCTGGAGATCGAGTCTCAGATCTGGAATTCACGCGCGGGAAAAGCGTAAAAGAGAGTGAAGCCTGCTGCCGACCGGGACAAACGAAAACCCCACAACCTTACCTTAGTGGTAAGACAGCCGCTGGCTGTCTAGCCCTGAACTAAGCGGGCGGGCCTCCAAGACTGCGTAGCCGCCAGAGGGGCGGGTCCGGACCTGCTCCAGCCGGAAAGAACCGGCCTCCTCTGCGAGTAGGTTCCCGCTGAAGTGAAGCCAACCTAGACTGAGGCTTAAATGGGGTCGACCCGGTTAACTAGAAAGGGCCACTAGTGACCCTGACCTGGACGCTCTCGGATTGGTCTATTCTAGGGCCGTCTCAGATGAGACTCTTTTATGATTGGTCAGGAAGGTCAAGCGGGAACCTGGAGGTTGGCGGGTGGGCGGGGGTTGGGGGGGTGGGGGCGGCAAAACAAAGTTGTTACCCTAGCAACAGATAGACGCCGCACTCTCCACAGTCTATTTTCGGAGCCTATCCAGAGACCCGAAAACTGAGCAAAGGTGAGGAAACTTGAACCTCAGGAGGGGGACAGACAGGGTCCTCAGATGCCGTGGCTATCAGAAAAACAAGGGAGAACTCTAGATATTTATAACTCTGAGAGATACCCAAAAAGCCACAAGTTGGACAAGATAGAGAACACTAGTTCCATAAATCCTGCTATCCTAAACTCTAGAAGCAGGACGCTGCTTTAACAAAGCTCAGTTTTTCAGGATGTGAGTGAGAGATGGGTGCCAGAAAGCCAAAATGAATATCTGAAGGTTTCCCAACTGGTCTTCTCTCAACTCTCACATGCACTTATTGATTCTCCCTTCCCATTAATAATCACTAATTTGGGAATGTAAACCATATTTTCTTACAGGAGAACCTGGGTGCTCCAAACTGGAGCAGGCACTGTACCTTTCTGTTTTATATATGCAGGCACGATTTATCCTGGCCTAGCATGCCTTGGTTAGGAAATATTTTACAGGAAATATAACACTTAAGACTGAAAATAAAATGGCCCCAGCACTCAACTATGTGAACAATGTCCTTTGTGCGACGGCTAGAACGCTGTGACCTGAGGGTTCCAGTGTTGCTTGGTTAGATAAGCTGGGGAGTGAGAAGTGGTCAGACCCTCACTTGGTGGGCCGGAGTGTAGCGTGCAGATACTACTTGTACCTACAAAATCTGCTATTCGCCAAGGGCTGATTGGGAGAGTAAGTATTATATGTCGTTTTACTGTAACTGTCAAAAGGTGAGGAAGTGTGACCAAAAAAATTAAATCTGAGTGAAGGGAGAGAACCTAGTTTCATCAGAGAGGGAGGAGTCATTACTCCTTAAGAGCTTCTTGTGATAAAGATTTAGAACAGAGACTGTATTTCCTGAAGAAATGAAAAAAATAGGACTCGGGGAGAAAATTTCAAAGCACAGAAAGCAAATTTGCCGGGCTGAGCGCAGTGGCTCCCGTCTGTAATCTCAGCGCTTTGGGAGGCCGAGGCAGGCAGATCGCTTGAGGTCAGGAGTTCGAGACCAGCCTGGGCAACATGGCGAAACCTGGTCTCTACTAAAAATGCAAAAATTAGTTGGATGTGGTGGTGTATGAGGTGGAGTATGAGACTTGAGATAGATAAACAAAGAGAAAATATTAAGTGTATTAAATTTGTCTGAAATGTACTATAGAGCGTTGGATAACTCAGGATGGGTTCTATAGAAACTAAGGATTTGCCTCTCCATATAAAAACTCATTTTTCTGTAATCTCAGCACTTTGAGAGTCCTAAGTGGGCGGATTGCTTGAGCTCAGGAGTTTGAGACCCATCTAGGCAACACGGTGAAACCCCATCTCTACAAATAATACAAAAATTAGCCAGGTGTCGTGGCACAGCCTGTAGTCCCAGCTACTTGGGAGGCTGAGGTGGAAAGATCACTTGAGCCAGGGAGGTCGAGGCTGCAGTGAGCCGAGATCGCACCATTGCACTCCTTTTTTTTTTTTTTTTTGAGACAGAGTGCTACAGTGAGACCCTGTCTCAAAAAAAAAAAAAAAAAAAAAAAAGGAAAAGAAAAAAACCCTCACTTTTCAAAAAGTATTGGGATGGTACAGACTCCTTATGAATAAATGACTAAAATAGAGGAAATATTAAATCAAAAAAAATTTTTTTTTCAGACAGTGTCTCGCTCTGTCACTCAGGCGGGAATGCAGTGGGGCAATCTCAGCTCACTGCAACCTCTGCCTCCCGGGTTCAAGTGATTCTTGTGCCTCAGCCACCCAAGGAGCTGGGATTACAGGCGTGCACCACCACTCCCGGCTAATTTTTTGTATTTTCAGTAGAGACTCGGTTTCACCATGTTGGCCAACTGGTCTCAAAATCCTGACCTCAAGCGATCCACCAGCCTTGGCCTCCCAAAGTGCTAGGATTACAGGCATGCACCACTGTGCCCAGCCAAACGACACTTTTTGATTTAATAATCAATAATTAATTTAATGTCTTGACTTCTTTGTCTATGAAAGATTCCACGTACTTTCAAAAAGCATCGTCCATTAAATATATTTTAAATTGGAAATGAAAACTTTTAAGCTCTCGTAGTTACTTATGAGTTAGTACATTTGATGGCAGTGAAAGTTAGACACCTGAAAAAGAAACTATTCTTGGTATTATAAAGATACACTCAAAATGAATTATTTTTAATAGGTGGGAAATCGTTGATAAGTATAGTTATCAAAAACTGCAAAACAGAAAGCAATTATATAATTTAATTCAGACTAAGTAGAGATGATGTCACTTTTGTGTTCTCAGAAGAATTTTAATGGAGGAGTTGCTAAATAAGGCACTATATAAATAAAGTTGCTTCAATCTAGGAAAGCTGATTGAAAAGACCAAAGGAAAAATAAATAAAAATAAAGTTGCAGAAGAAATGCCAAATTTATTTAGAGAATAAATAAATTTTCTGTACTTTAAAATCATTATTTTAAAGGCAATATTTTACATAGGAATATGTCTGTTTACTTAAACAAGTTCCAAAATGATTTCTTGGTGATTCTTTTTTTTTTTTTTTTTTTGAGATGGAGCTTCTCTTTGTTGCCCAGGCTGAAATGCAGTGGTGCAATCTTAGCTCACTGCAATCTCCACCTCCCAGGTTTAAGCGATTCTCCAGCTTCAGCCTCCCAAGTAGCTGGGATTACAGCCACCACACCTGGCTAATTTTTGTATCTTTTAGTAGAGACAGGGTTTCACCATGTTGGCCAGGCTAGTATTGAACTCCTGACCTCGGGTGATTCGCCTGCCTCGATCTCCCAAAGTGCTGGGATTATAGGTGTGAGCCTCCTCGCCCGGCCCTGCTTGGTGATTCTTTATCACCCTGATTTTATTTACCATATGTATTTGAATTAATAAAATATATTATCTATTTGAATAGTCTGTAATTCAGAGTTTTCACTAATTTAGCCTAGACTTTTCCACAATTAACTGAAGTCAAAAGGCCATCTTTATTGATACTGTGGATGGAGGCAAATAAAATAGGAAGCATGTTCCCAGCCTTACAGCCAGTCTGACTTTAACCCAAGGTTACTGATGTTGCTTAAGTGCTGTGGGTCTGGAGCCAACCTGGTTGAACTTTTTCAGTCCCTGACTGGCTCCAGTGTTTTGGTAATGAGCTGGTTCTGGAGTGTCAGTTGCTTTAGCTCATTATGGCTAGTAGATGTTCCAATCATGCATCTATTTATGAAGACCCCAATTACTCAGGTTGATGTGGGAAAATCAAAGGTTCTGTCTGGAAAATGTTGCCATTAGCACTGGCCTAGCAAAAGAGAATGAGAGAAAGAAAAACAAAGGGCCTAAAAAAATTGTTTACTAAATAACCAAATCTCAAATAAAAGACAGCAATATATTTTGTTTTTACTGAAACTCTTAAATTTTCCTTAGTTTAAATTTATTCTTGGCCTATTTAAGTGACAATGACAGATTCAAACATTTTAGGCAGTATGGCTCCAGAGTATTTTTTATTTTTGTTATTTTATTTATTTATTTATTTATTTATTTATTTATATTTGAGACAGGGTCTTGGTCTGTCTGTCTCCCAGGCTGGAGTGCAGTGGCCTGATCTCAGCTTGATGCAACTTCCGTTTCCCGGACTCAAGCGATTCTCCTGCCTCAGACCCCTGAGTAGTTGGGACCACAGGGCACACAACCACGCCTGGCTAATTTTTGTAGAGTCAGGTTTTTGCCATGTTGCCCAGGCTAATCTCGAACTCCTGACACGTGAGCTCACCTTGACCTCTCAAGGTGCTGTGATTACAGGCATGAGCCACCACACCCAGCCAGAATCTTCTTTTTAAATATCACTACACTGTACTACCCAAGTAGTCCAGGCAAAAGGAAGAATACACTCTAAGGTACAAAGGCAGGAAATTATAGACTATGTTTAATAAGCAGTTTAGTTTTTAACAGAATACAGAACATATGCAGGAGAATAATAGGAGAGAAGGGCAGAAAATTACATTGGGACTATATCCTGAAGGACCTTGATTACCAGACTCAGGATGAGCTTAAATGTATATCACATCTAGAAATAAAAGATATACCTATAAACTAACACTGCATAGTTCATTGTAGTGAACATAGTTCACTACAAATAGTTCATTTGTAGTTCCTAAAAAGTCCTCCTGTTTTAGTTTTCAACTGTGATCTACTTGTGTCAAATGAACTTTAATAAATGTTTTTAAAAAAGTTTAATAAGTAATTTTTAATACATTAGACTTCTTAAAATGCTAGTAGAATCTTCATTTCCATTGATTTAGAATGCTTTTTTCTAAAAATTCACAAATTGTTTTTCTCTTTTGATACATTGAACCATTTAATTAGTTATTCACAAAATATTTGTGATTCTTTTGTTTCTCAAAATACGATATGAACAAACTTGTCATGATTTATTTTTATTGTCATGATTTCTTAATTTGTGTTTACAGATTATTATTACATTTGATATGGTAAAAAAATTTGGCTAAAGTGCTAATTTTATTATTACATTTCTATTTCAGTTGAGCTATAGTGCAAATCTATGGCATTTTATTCCAGCATAATTTGGAAGTCCAAGTGGACTTTAAGAAGTCTAATTCCTAATATGCATCAGATATATAAAATGTTACTAAGAATTATTGTGAATAATTTAACAAAAACAAATGTATGCATTCCAAGGAGGAGCATCCCCTTTGAAGTAGTCACTTTTGGAGGCTAATCTACTTATTCTAATGTTGTTGCTATTGCTAAAATTGCTTTTGAAACTTCTGTTTTAGAATCACCTTGAGGCTTCTAACACATTTCTTTGAATATCCTCAAAGAAGAAAATCTTCATATTTTGAAAGTAGACATGATATATAAATATATCTAGAAATCACTTGTGACAAATCTGATGTGTAATCAAACCAAATGATACCATAATGATACCTATTTTCTTGGTGATACATATGAAAGCAATTCCAAATGAAAAGAAAAATCCCAAAATATTTTGAGCATTGATAGCATAATTTACATAAGTGTATAACCTTCCAAATTGACTATTTTGAAATATAACATTCATATGAATTTAATCATGCTTCATTCGGTATTCATCAACTGCCGACTATGTGCCAGCTCCAGTTATTAAAGACATTCAATCTACAGGTATAGCTTCCCACTGCTCACACTGGCCTACTTCCCACCTCATAAGAACCAGACCAGAGTTCCTTTCCAACTAACTGGTAGGGATTTAGAATTAATCTGTTTTCTCTAAATCCAGTATCCAATGTACCAAAGGAACCATGACATTTCCTTCATAACCTCCACTGTGGATACCTAGGTGACATGAGAAAGCCACCGACACAGTGTCTGGTTTCTCATTTCCAGCTGGAACTTTGAGCTCTGTCCTATTCTGAACCTTCATCTCTAGCAGTCAACTTGCCCATCATACTCAAGAACTGTACCCCACCTTCTATAGGCCAGCGTCCTTCTTCACCCTAAATAGATCTCCCTGTAACCATGACTTCAACCTTTCTGCCCTGAAACACTGCTCTTGTCCAGGAACTCCTGCTGCCATGTCTCTTCCAAGCAAATAAGGCCACATGAATTGTAGTTCTGACTATTACCTCAGACGCAATATTTGGGACTTCAGAATACCTTCTTATGGGTTAGCTTTGCTGGTCCCAGTTTATTCTTCTTTCATTAGTCCACCATTGAGCTTTCATATGCCTACCGATACTATGTGTCAGATAATGATATTTTTATATAGCATTTCATATTTTAGTAAACTCACCTGCATTGCATAATTTGTTCATCACGACAATTTTATAAAGTATGTAATACTGGTATAATAAACAATTTCTGCTATATTTGTTTTTTAAGTGTCTCATTTGTACCTTCTCAACTCAAAATACCAATTATGTCATTGCATCAGATACTGGATGCATTTTTTCCTTTCATTGTCAAAGATTGAAATGTTGCAGTAAATTTTGCTTTTAACATTAGGTAAATATTTAATGAACACATAATCAACTAGGAATTTAAAAATATGAACAGGAGCTTCTTTATTAAATTTGTGTCAATTATTCATCTCCATAGCAGACTACCAGACCATACTGTGAGAGAAGACTGTTTTATTACCTTTTATTTCACTTTTCCAATTTAATGGCTTTCCAATGTAATGAGTTTTATCATTAACTTATTCCACGTCATTATTAGACATGATAGTCATACCCAGCAAAATGAAACTTTTAAAGAATTAATAATAGTCAGCATATGTTGAGTGCTTATTTTGTGCCAGGCACTGTTCCAAGCTCTTTTACATGTATTAACCTACTTAATACTTGTAACAACCCTAAAAGATATACACTACTATTATCCCCATTTTATAGATAAAGAAAATTAGATAATGGGAGTTTAAATAATATACTCAATGTCATAGTGCTAAGAAAGTAAATGATGGATACAAATTCAAGCAGTGTGACTCCAGAGCCCCTACTTCTAACCACTATGATATATTGCCTCTATGCTACAGGTACAGGACAATTAAATATTTGTTTCATGTCTTTGGTAGATATTAGGATCATATTAGGATCACTTTCCAATGTAATGAGTTTTATCATTAACTTATTCCACATTATTATTAGACATGATAGTCATACCCAGCAAAATGAAACTTTTAAGGAACTAATAATAGTCAGCATATGTTGAGTGTCTTTGGTAGATATTAGGATCAGTTTTCTATTTTTTAAAAAAAGTCAAAATAATGGCAAAACACGATTTAAAAAACAGAAGATTTGTAAAACATTATCTGCATGCAGATTGATTTTGGCACGTGACTGTACCAGCACACATTTGATAATCCTTTTGTATTACTGTTCTAGGCACAATGTAAAAATTTTAGGGATCATTTAATGAAAGTACTAAAGAAATGTTTCCCATGGGTTAGTTTTATGACAGTGTTTTCAAAATGTCAGCAGAAGTGTAAAAAAAAAAGATTCCTATTACATTTATGCCCAAATCACTAACAATAGGCCTAATTCTACAGTCTTTGTTAAGGTTATTCATTAACGTCTGACACCTCTAACATTTTTAAAGATCCTGAACTTCCTACTCCAAATATAACAGCAGAGATTATGAAAAAGACTGCTGTCTGAATGGTAGGATTATAGGTATTATACTTTTCTTATTTCTACATTTAATGCATTATTTCCTAAAAAGCCCACAAGAGACATATACATATAGATATATATATATCTATATGTATCACTGTAATAATCAGAAAAGCAATTTTTCATTGAAAGTCAATGAACTAACCCATTGGAGCTCTCAAATGGCAATATAATGCTAGGTATCATCAAGGGTTAATTAAGAATTGAAATAAAGCAGAAGGTACAGGCCTGCCTGAGGCAAAAAAAAAGTGAAATGAATACAGATCATCAGGGCATATCTCTCAAACAACATATTTTTCAGTTCACTAAGTGGAATACACAGCCTAAACAGCGTACATGTGACAGATAAAAAGACAGTCTAAAAAATATGTTCCCAAATGATGATACATAAGGTATATGACATTGACATACACTTGCTCTAGAGGTAGGGCTTAAGAATCTGCATTTTAAACCAACTCTCCCAAGTGATTCTTAAGCACAGTAAAACCCAAGAACCACTATAGTAGGTGCTCAATAAATGTTTGTTAGCTTGAGTATGACATTTTAGTAAAGCAGGCTGAATGTTTGCGTTTACTTGCTGCTCCAGATCTGTGAGTGAGCAAAACACATATATTTGAAGGAGTTTAAAAGGATTTCCAAGGAAGTATAAGAACCAATGGAGTGACCCAGGGAAAGAAGGGAGGTATGATAATAAGACATCTTCATGTCTTAAATAAAACAGAAAAGTAAAATACCTCTTTCAGATTATCTTTTTTTCCTCAGATAATGGAATCTGAAAATATGGATTCTGAAAATACGGAGACAGAAAATATGGAATCTCAAAGTATGGACATTGAGACTATTTCTTCAGTTACAGCTCTACAAGCCCTCACTAAGCTACTAAATCCTGAAGAAGAGGATGATTCCGACTATGGACAGGTGGTCACATACAGTTGAATTAGTTGTGTTCAAGGGAAGTTGTGGAACCGTATTTGAACAACCTGTTCCCACCTAGCTGTGGGAGCAGAGCTGTGTCATTTGATACATGCACGGGAAGCTACAAGGCTGATTATGCATGACAATGTAACCTCTAGTACATTTCTAGCAAACATAATTATATTTTTCTAAACCACCTGAACACTGAATAGGAAAATAGTTCTGTAACTATGGTAGCAATAGCCACATTTCAAAATGTTGTCATTTATATTTATGGCCAAAGAATGCCTGACAACCATTGCAGAGTGGTAGCTAGGATTCTTTAAGCCCAGACAGTATTTCTATAGAACAAATATATTCAGTTATGCAGTATTAGTTAGACCCTCAAGTACCAGTCCCTTGATTTTTAAATTTGTCTACACATTAACGCAGAACAGAAAGTTTTTGAGCCAAATAATAGGACAAACTAGTTTCAACCTACCAAAATTAGCTTCCCAGTAATGCACAAATAAAGCTGTGGAGTCTAATTAGTTGAGTAGTATTTGGGGTCAGGATAGGTAATGCCAGTAAGGCTTGCAGTAGCAAGATGGGCTTCATTTTGCATAGAAGAGTTCCTTGAACTGACCTTTGGCCACTCCAAGGTTACTGCCAGTAGTCCCAGAAAAATTAAAGCACTTTTATATAACTCCCTGCTCTCCATTCTCCTATTTCTTTTATTTATTTATTTAGACGGAGTCTTGCTCTGTCTCCCAGGCTGGAGTACAGTGGCGTAATCTCGGCTCACTGTAACCTCTACCTCCCAGGTTCAAGCGATTCTCCTGCCTCAGCCTCCCAAATAGCTGTTACTACAGGGGAGTGCCACCAGGCCCAGCTAATTTTTGTACTTTTAGTAGAGACAGAGTTTCGCTGTGTTAGCCAGGATGGTCTTGATCTCCTAACCTCATGATCCACCCCACTCGGCCTCCCAAAGTGCTGAGATTACAGGCATGAGCCACTACATCCTGCCCATTCTCCTATTTCTTAAATATCAGTGAGTCTTGGCTATCAGACTGCCTATGATAGGGCAAACAAAATTTGGGGTAAAAATCCCATATTATAACAGAATATGTCAATTTGCATAAAATTATTTTAATGAAGTGTTTTGCCGTATGACCAATTTACCATGAATAAATCATCTTTCACGAATGTACATACCAATTTACTCCTCCCAAAATTTATTTTTGCCACAATGTAGAGAAAAAAGCATGCTATGAACAGGCAGCAACTTCAGTGGCACAGATTGACACTGAACTGAGCTACCACCCTAAGGAAGAGCTTAGGTGGAATAATGCAGAATTAAATAAGACATGAAATGGAAATAAAATTTGTAGAACTGAGTCAGCTTGGAGCCAGGATCAGGAACCAGGAAGTTTTCGTCAGGGAAAAGTCTTAGTAGAGGCCAAACAAAGAAACGTCAGGACATTAATGACAGTATTAACTATACACAACAAATAGGAGGCAGGAGAAAATGTTAGGAACAATGTATCAGTGAAGTTGGAAAGGCAAGCTCATTTTTGCTACCTTAGTTGAAATAGCAGAATAATAATTTTCTGGAGCCTACATGCTGGGAAAGGCAGGGTTATGTCACATAGAAAAAGCATATCAACTATTTGAGAAACAGTGACCTTGAATATAGTGAAGTGGAATTTCTAACTGGGACAGATTCAAATATAAGGATTTACCCTGGTCACAGAGCCTATTCCCTTTGGTGTTTATGGCTGGAGGTGTTTATTTGCATCTAGAGGTGTTTCTAGGAGGAAAGATGAATGCTTATGAGAATAGAGAGACTAACATAATATTACTGAATTGTACAATTTATAAAGGAAAATTACTATAATAATGTATGATTCTGTATATCTGGGTTATAAGCAATTTTGAGATAATTGGTCATTCAGACACCACAGTACAGATATCATTAGAGGATGTAGAATTACAGTATCAGAACAGTGGGAGAATAATTAATGTTTCTAATGAACTATTAAATTTTCCAGGAGAGAAACTGCTTTTCATTTTTTAACATGTATTAATCTTGGGAACTGTGGGATGATTACAAGAGTGATGTGTTTTTGAAAATATGCTCTCTGAAAACAGCAAGAGAGCAGTTGCATACACATTGCTTCAATTATACTATCCCTTTTCTATGTGACTTGTTAAAAATATGGGAGATTGAGAAGAGAGTGTGTCTATCATTTTTCAAACTCATGAGGGATATTAAGGCTTGTGGGAAATAAGGTTCACTGCTCTTCACAGACATTATAACGAGGATGTTCTGTCTTACATATTACAAAGTGGCATGAATTGCAATGATAAATTGCTCAGATAATTGGCTGTAGATTCATGGTAAAGGCTCAAATGATGTTCTAATAGAAAACAATTGCCAGATGGTTTTTAATGTTTTTATGAGCACATTCCATCTTTTCACTTGAAAAAATTTTTTAATCATTTATTTTCATTTAATTAATAAATTGAAACTCCCATGAGTTCTGACCCAATCACTGTCCATGGAGAGTATACCAATTTTTGTCATGAATATCCAGGGTTTTACTTCCACTGCTTTTAATTTTCTGTGGAAGGCAGCACTCAACCAAACAAGAGGCCCTCATGTTCTGAGAAATGCTTTACTCTGATTGACTATTAGTATTCTGGTGATTAATAATTTAGGAAAAGTACTACACATTTATATTAGTGATTAAAAAGAGGAAAAAATGTCCCAAATATTATCTTGGGATTTTCACATAAAAATGCCTGTAATGCCTTAACCGCAGACATAGCAATTTTGAAACACCTTTTGGAAACAAATACTATTTTAGACACTGTTGAGATATTATAGATTAATTTCTGATTTATAACTATTGGAACAGTTTCACATAATAAAGATCCATATGAGCTGTTCCATCAGGTTTCAAGGACAGACACTACTCTCCTTGCCCAAACAAGACATTCTAACTTTTGTGCATGTCTGAAGTCTTAGAAGATGAGGACAGGATCCTGAGAAAAGATAGAGGTGCTAGTCTGACAGTATGCAAGGAGGTAAGATTTTTTTGACTGCCAGCAGTGGAGTGAGTTGGAGCTGCAGGGTCTGACATCAGCAAAAACAATTAGTAAGAAATTGGGATTGTCTTAAAATATCAAAGAATCCCTGAGATGGGCCAATGAGGTGGTGTCACTATACTGATAGTGTAATATGTGTTATACTTAGTTGAAAAAATGAAGATTGTTCTTTTACTGGTGAGTCAGGAGAAGTCCTCTGGGGATGTGCATGCTTGTGCAGAAGATGGCAAAATAAACTTGTACTTGTATGAAGGCTGAGGTACATCAGCATATATTTGACACTATTAATTTGTGGCTATTGTTTAAATCCACTAGTTCAGTGTCATGAGGCCGTGGGACAGAGAAGTGTTTTGTACCTATAGTGGAAAATAGTAAAAGCAGTTATCGGGGCTTTTGAATGGTTAATTTGAAGTCTAAATACTTAGCTTCAGTTTACTGTTAGTTTTTATTTCTACAAAACTTTCACATACTTCTGTCCTCCATCTGACTACAACCAGACACTGCTAAACCCCAAAAGTGTCAATGCCTTTATACTAATACTTGGTTCTAACTTTCATAGAGATGAATGTGGCTCATTCCTCTATCCCCAGGGATGCATGATTCACTGAGCTGGAACTAGGGATTTAGCCTGACCAAAGATCAATTCTGCCCTAGAGTCTATTAAACCAAACATTTTTTTGAAAGAACAAGGAAAGCATATTCAAAATAGTACTTGGCATCTGTCTCTCTGTTGTATAACAATGATGGGTAATTAAACTGGAAAGCTCCATCAGTTTTTTGATGGAAAGCCTATCAAATTTAAAGTATCACTAGTCATATAGGTTATACAAGTAGTAATTATAGAATATTGGACTTTTTCTCTTCCTTCAGACAAGTGGTTTATCTACTGTGGGAGCCATGGGTCCCGGAAATATTGGACCACCCCAAATAGAAGAGCTCAAAGGTAAGTTATTTAACAAAAGCGGTATAGATCAATATAATCTTTTCCTTGGTAGAAAAATTATAGGGAGAGTAATACATACTAACACTAGTATTTGTTAAGATGAACTAAACAATGTATTGTATACTTGAAAATTGCTAAGATAGTAGATTTTAAGTATTCTTATCACAAATAAATGATAAGTATGTGAGAGAATCCATATGTTAATTGCTTGAGTTAGCCATCTACTGTGTATACATATTTCAGAACATCATGTGGTATATCATAAATATATACAATTTTTATTTGTCCATTAAAAATGGAGAAATGAATAAATAATTTTTAAAAATAAAAAAGATGAACTAAAATAATCATGGAAATGATGAATAGCCATTTACATATAAAGATGCTGTTTTTACTCTGCTACTGCAGATAGTTTTTCTAACAATGGAAAGATATTTGCCTTGAATAATCCACATTCCTTGCATATTTTATGAGATAGAAAACCAAGAAAGTCACGTGTGGTTAGATCATTTTTTATTTTTTAGGGACTATTTACCAAGATGCTTAGCTTCTTTACCTTCTACCTTCCTATATTCTAGCAATTTCATGGAATTCATTCATTGAATAGTTTAATAAATATTTAGCCTATTACGCATCAGGCAGTATGACCATCTCTGAGAGTACAATGCAGATCAAAACAGAAAAAGTCCCTGTTCTGATTGAGCTAATAGACTTTTGGAGAAGACAATAAAACAAATAGCTACACAATTTTATCTTACATTATACGTTTATGCGTTAACGTCTTTGGGTTTACTTATTAAAAAAAACAGGTCCAATAAATGAGGCAAAATAATATTTTTTACATTTCCCCAGCATTTTGATCTATACATTTTTACAGAGTTGAACATTTTACAAATCTTTAAAATTATAAAAGTTTCTAATTATGTTGGTAATGATCACCATTAACCAGAGAATAGGCAGGGAGAGGAAGTGAATTTCGTTAATCAATTTAGTTAATTGCAAAAGATTTTATCTGGACAAATGTTGAAAATAATGACTAAAGTGAGATCTGAGGATGGTTTTAAAATTTCAGTTATTATTGCTACAGATACTCAAGAGGCCATTTGCCTTACTCAAGAGATATTCATTCCATGGCAGACTAGTTCATTTTTGATGTACTTCTGTGCTGCCTGTATTTCTGATAATGTAGGTCTAATAATCTTTAAATTCTGAAGGCAATGGTTTATATGTAAAATGTTATATGTAAATCTGTAGTCTTTACAAAGCCCATGCTAGATAGAAGCTGATAATTTTAAAAGAATTGTCAGAATTGAAAATCTGACAATTGAGTACATTTCTGGGAATGCTTAAAATGACTAAAAGCAATGTTCTGCAACTAATGCGGGTCTCCATTGGATGCTATAATAGTTAGAACAAATGTAAGGTGGGTTTTTGCATGCCTACTGGAGCCTATCCACTTTTAAACATTTAAAGATGATATGCAAAAACCCAACCTCATGCTCAGCTTTGCATGAAGGACAAGTGGCAAAGATTTTCCTTAAAGCTCGTGTCTACATGAGGAAAACACTGGAGTAAAAAATGATCATTGTATTCACTGCTTTCATTTTCTTTAATTGATAATATGATTTTGAGAATTATGTCATGCTTGCATGGAAAAGACATCAAAGGGTTTTTATATGATAAAAACAATGCAAGATAAGACATTTTTCTCCAAATCAGATTGATTTTAGTTGTGATTTTTTTCTTTTATATAAAAATATTTTTAAATATAATCCTATTTATGTTTCTGGAAAAATGTGTAATATTTCTTTGCATATGTGTATGGAAAGAGAGAGAGAGAGACTGGAATGATACACAACAGAATACTAACATTGATTATCTCCAGGCAGTTGGATTATAGATTATTTTCTTATTTTTGTTTATGTGGTTTTTGCAAAATTTTCTGCAGTTATTACAGTTCTACGATGTATTGGTTCTATACTGATAGAGAAACATTTAGTCAGTAGTTACTAATGTAGCTTGTTTTGACCAAAAAACAAGCTAGTGATTGCAAATAATGTTTTACTTCAATGATCCCAAACTGAGTGTGAAGAAGAACAGGAGCAATTTAGAGAAGGAAAAAAGCACGAGCTTCAGCTTTATCTTCCCTTTCTTTACAGTCATCCCTGAAACCAGTGAGAAAAATAATGAGGACATCTGGAATTCAGAAGAGATTCCAGAAGGAGCAGAACATGATGATATGTGGGATGCTAGAGAAATCCCAGAGTAAGTCAAATGAAGCCAGGAATGTCTTTAGGAGTTTAAGTTAGCTGTGTCATCTGATAGCATTCTATTTTTGACAAGATTCATAAAGTAACCTACCACATAAAAGATAAAACTACAGTGACACACAGAAGGCATGTGTAACTGATATTTTTTCCTTCTAGAGCAGAAACAAATACTAAGGCATAACACTTTCCTTTCAGTTATTATCTATCAAAAAAATGAAAAGTATAGTCATTTCCATTGCAAATTTATGTTTAATGTCAGTTTGTTGTAAAATGTGGAACTAGCAGTGCGAGAAAACCAGCCTATTAAATTGCAAGGATTCATACAAACTAAATTACAATGCCATGTTTATTTGTCAAGGACTTGCTTTTAATTACTCAATGTCTACAATTTTGGTAAAAGGCTATGTTCTCCCTCCAATTATCAACTATTACCCAGACTTATTTACTAGATATTCTAAGATTATACTTAGTATTCAGTGTATTTTGCAAGCAGGGTTCAAGACTTGCTTTATAGCCTTTTCAATACAGTCAAATTATAAATATGAAATTTAGAATTATTATAAAAAGCCTTTTATTCTGATTTAAAAAACACTCATACTTTTAAGAACCTTAAAGTATATTTATATACATAGATGAAATTATTGGTCAAATAGACTAAGCTTTACAAATATGTATTTTGAAATAAAATTATGATTGACTATTTAGAATAGCAGGAAAACTAAAGCCAACATTTACTAAATTATGATATACTGTATAAATTTTTAAAGACTTCTATGGCGAGTGATATGACAACTTTTCTAATTCTGAATACAGAACTATCCAGTAATTTTTTTTTTTTTCTGAGATAGAGTCTTGCTCTGTCACCCAGGCTGGAGTGCAGTGGCACGATCTTAGCTCACTGCAACCTGAGCCCCTCCTGGGTTCAAGCGATTCTCCTACCTCAGCCTCCCATGTAGCTGGGACTGCAGGCACGTGCCACCATGCCCAGCTAATTTTTGTATTTTTGGTAGAGACGGGGTTTCACCGTGTTGGCCAGGCTGGTCTCGAACTCCTGAATTCAGGCCATCCACCTGCCTCAGCCTCCCAAAGTGCTAGGATTACAGGCATGAGCCACTGTGCCTGGCCAAAATTGTCCAGTATTAAACAACAACAACAACAAATTCCATGCTTCCATCTTCTACGTAAGTTCTAAAAATAGAAGCAGTGGGAGACTGCAGATAATTAACTAGGAAGAAGTATCCAGCTTTCAAATAAACAACGTCAAAACCATAAACCTCATAAAAAATCAAAGGAGATTTTAAAACATTTCTTAGAGAATGAAGAGAGTAAATTTGAGGTTGTGTTTATATAGTGCCCACATATCCATATGAAAAGTAAGAAGTCACTCATTTGTCATATTGTCTAATGAATGTCAAATATCTATGTGCAGCAAGCTTCAAATTTGAGTAAATGTTCCCTTTTCATCCTGATATTTGATGTTTGGTAGATAGGACATCCATGAAAGCTTTAAATGAATAATAACTGCAGTTATTATTAGGGAAATTGCTTTATAAGATTTTTAAAATCTTTATTTTCTACCTTATAAAGAAACATTTCAAAATTTCTCAATGGATAAAGAGGAAAATGGGTAAAGAATATGAATAGGCAGTTCAAAAAATAAGAATCACAACTGGCCAAATAAAAAAATGACAAGGGCCTGAGCTAAGGCACTGGCCTTGGGGAGAAGCATAAGGGTCTGTATTTGAGTGAAAAGCTGGCATTTGGTTAGATAAAATGGATAAGAGGAGAGCATCAAAGATGATGCTGAAGTTACTAGTTTGGGTGACTGAGTAAATGATAATGCCATTAACTTTGATAGGAATTATAGGTGCAGTGAGTTTGTTTTTATTTTCGTTTTTTCTTCTAAGACAGAGTCTTGCTCTGTTGCCCAGGCTGGAGTGCAGGGGTGTGATCTCGACTCACTGCAACCTCCACATCCTGGTTTCAAGCGATTCTCCAGCCTCAGCCTCGAAAGTAGCTGAGACTACAGGTGCATGCCACCATGATTGGCTAATGTTTTTTTGTATTTTTTTGTAGAGATGGGGTTTCACCATGTTGACCAGGCTGGTCCTAAACTCCTGGCCTCAAACAATCCACCTGCCTCACCCTCCCAAAGTGCTGGGATTACAGGTGTGAGCCACAGCACCCAGCCGAGTTTGGTTTTCTTTCTTTCTCCCCCACCACCAATCGCTCACTGCAGCCTCAACCTCCTGGGCTTAAGCAATTCTCCCACCTCACTCTCCCAACTAGCTGGGACTACAGGTACGCTCTTCATTTTTGTGAAGACTCTGTCTAACTGTGTTGCCCAAGCTGGTCTCAAACTCCTGGACTCAAGCAATCCTCATGCCTCAGACTCCGAAAGCACTGGGATTACAGTTGGGAGCCACTATGACTAGCTGGTTTTTGATATGTACACTTTGAGTTGCCTTTGGGACATCCAGACAAACTTATGCAGTAGGCAATTGGAAAATTGCATCAGGAGCTCAGGATAAGAGTAGGAGCTTGAGCAAATCCATTTGGGAGTAGTGAACATATAAATCAATCCCTTCTGTTTGTTTTAACCTGGATTCACCTTTGTAAATACTTTGTAGATGTTATAGCCTGTTAAGAGAAAAGTGCCCCATAGCAAATAGCTGCTTATTGTTAGCCCTGTTCAAACTCAGAGAAATTCCTTTTTTTATTGTTGGACATTCCTATTGGTGAATGGTCAAAAGTTCAATCTAGTCCTTTAGTCTTACTATCCAGAGATTTACTGTTTCTTCATTAAGGTAGCATTGAGCCAAAAAAAAAAAAATGTAAATGTTTGTTTCATGCTATCTGAAGAGATGGGGTACATTGTGGTGGATGCTTCTATAAACCATTCTATTCCTGGAGGCCCAAATTTGAGGGAACGGAACGATTTGTGAATTGCCATGTTGGGGTGAAATATCAGGAAAATCTTTCATTAAACTCAGAATTCTGTAAGACTAGATTCTAAGCACTATAGTGTAGCTGTGCTGACTGTATTGCCAGTGTTTCTATTGTAGAATTTTAGTCATAGAGATCATTTATTTCAAACTCACACCTCCCTCCCATAAATCATATAAATGTAGAAGCTGACCCCATGAGTTTGTGACTTGACCAAGGCCCATAGTTAATGACAGAAACAGTACTAAACCTGAATTTTCTCCTCTACTCTGTGGTTTAAACTTAGCAGAGGAAGGTTTCTATCAATCCCTAGGTTATGGACTCAAGTGTTTTTCTGAGCCATTGTTTTTCAGGAACAGACTTTTTTATTTTGCTTCTAATTTTAATCTTATTAGAATCTTATTAGAAGTTTCCTCAATCTATTTTATTTGTACAGCTCTAAAACAGTTAAGGCTTTATTTTAGAAAATAATAACAATTCTGCTTTTCAGTGTTTATTTTTGACCACATTTCTAGACTTATTTTCCTTTATGTTCTGTTATATGCCTGAAGAACTGCTAGCACTTTATTTGTGTAGTCCTTTTACTTTTTCTAATAGCATGTCCTCATAAATTTCTAGTTTTCTGTTCTGTGACAGGAAATTGCTCTTTCATTTGAGTCCCTATTATCATTGATTTTTTTTTTCAGGTATGAGATTGTATTCAGACAGCAGGTGGGAACTGAGGATGTATTTTTAGGGTTGTCAAAGAAAGACTCCTCAACAGGTTGTTGCACTGAACTAGTGGTAAGCCTCTCCTCCCCTTCTTCATTTTCTATATGACCGTTGTAGCTAAATTGACTGACTATTGTTTACACAATATTGTAGGCAAGGTTGTAAACTCTTTAAAAATTGTAGTTGCTATGTTTCAGGTACTAGGGGAATAATGGAATAGAGTTTCAAATTGTTAGCTTGTATAAAATAAGCTAAGCTTACACGTTTGGCTAAGATCTACAAATAAACATTATAGAATCATATGACACAATACACAATTTCTATTTTTATTCCTATTAAAACTTCCCAACTGGATTGGACTGGATTTTCTTTCATCCTAATTCTATCCCATGCATGCTATCTGATTGGTTATTAACTTCTGATGAATTGACAGACAACTGAAATGAAATGTCTCCTTCCCTGCATCTGTCTTCTCTCTTATTTCTGTATTTCTTATAATGACTCAGCTTACAATGTGGAACTTAAAAAGGGATTTTCCTAATTTGAGGATCTGACTTCTGATTAAAAACACTAAGAAAGACATCTAAAATGTTACTTTGCTTCTTATCTGAATGAAGCTACAGAATGTTGGAGAACATCCTTTACCAGGTCACTGTCTCTGAGTAACAGTTGTAGCAATACCAACAATTTCAATGATAACAACTTACTTTTGCTTATTTCATCCTCATAATGATCTTGTTGAAAAATCTGGGCCTAACCTAGAGTGTGGAATTTGACTCATTTTAGCAACATTAACAAGTAATTCTTGTGTTAAAAATTTATTTTTTGAGATCAGGGACTTTGCTTCTATTTTTTTTCCTCCTTTCTTACAAAACACTACAGAATACTGTGGTGCCCATGGGAAATGTGTAATATTTTTTCCTTAAGCAAATGATAAATGGAATTTCTCTTTTGCATGAACTTCAGGTTTTCTCTTATTAGCAAAATCTAAGACATTCAATTGAATCAAGTAACATAATGGGAATAGTGGCTTTAAGTACCTCAGGAGATTTTTCAAACTCTAATAAGTTAGGGTTTCAAGTAATCTTGAAGTAATTAGCTCCCAGGGTTTTACCAGTAATATTCAAATTCCTCTCTCTTAAATTACTGAAAAATTGTGTTTTTGATGTGTAGTGTTGGGGATTGCTCTAAATTCTGGAGGAATTCTAGGCCCTAAATAAATGAAACTGTTGCAAGTCTTACCATTTCTCTCATGCAAAAATTGCCACTAGTTTTAGTAATAAAGATATCCTGAATGAAGAATCTCAGAAACTAAATCATACCTTATAATACGAATATATGGTTTATCTAAAACTCAATAAGTATACACAGAAGACTTGCTATTTCTCTCAAATGAATTTATAATCAACTGGGGAGACAAAACTAACATAAATGAACTAATTTTATTATTAAGAATACAATAATTACATTTATACTTATAATTGTGCAACTTATAATTATATTAATACCTATAATTGTGTAAACAATTATAAGTTCTACCAGAAGTTCAGAAGGTTGGGATAAGTCATGGACCCCACTGAAAAACAGCAGCAAATAACACATTTGTTGATGCTATGGCACTTTGTCACGTGTATACTGTTCCTTTTGTCTTTCCTTTATTTCTCTTTGTTTCTTCATTTATTAATTCTTTAAATACTTAGTGAATGTTACTACATACCAGGGACTGTCCTAAGTACTAGAAATACAAAAATAAATAATAAATGGTCAATTGTCCTCAAGGAATTTATAGTAAAGGAAATTGACACCTAATAAATCATCACAGTTCAGTATGGTAAGTACATATTTAGAGGCATATACCAGAATAGAATAGAATGATGGTTACCAGAGACTGGGAAGGATAGTGGGCATGGGGGAGGAATGGAGGTGGTTAATGGGCACATAAATATAGTTAGACACAATAAATAAGATCTAGTGTTTGATAGTACAACAGAATGATAACAATCAGCAATAATTTGTTGTACATTTTAGAATAACTGATGGAGTACAATTGGAATGTTCATAACACAAATGATGAATGATTGAGGTGATAAAAATCCACACCATTTACCCTGATGTAATTATTATACACTATATGCGTGTATCAAAAGATCTCATGCACCCGATAAATATATATGCCCATCATATACCCATAAAAATTAAAGATAGAATAATAAAGGCATATATCAGGTACGTAGTGACATAAAGCAGGAAGGGATCAACTTTAAGTGGATAATATTTCTACATTGGACAACTTTCTAAGAAGGGCATTCCAAGCAGAGGTAAGAGCACATGGAAAAGTATCCAGGCATGAAATAGCATGGCATATTTCAGTAAGCAGTGAATATAACAAGAATAAAGAGTAAGTGTGGGTAATAATGGACTGGTAAGCTGACACTCAAAAAAGATAAAAGCTTGTAGCTTTTATTTGTAGCTTGAATGTTATCCTGTAGGCATACTAATGATGACATTCACTATCATTGCTTACTCCACTGACAAGACCCAAAGTAACTAAATTGTTGAGCCCATCTCAAGTATTTCTTGCTCAAATTTATATGCTTACCATTCTTGTTGATAATATTATGTTTCCTTGAATATAAGACATCATAAAATTGTAAATGTGTCATTTATTTAACGATAACAGTTTCAGAAGAAAATAGGTATAATACCGTATTATACCACCATTGATTATGCAGAGCATCTCAATATCAGAAACATTAAAATGTGAAGAAAATTGTACCTGAGAATTGCCTAAATATGTTATTTGGGTCCTAGAACTGGTCTATATGTAACAATCCAATCCAAAGACTTTAAGAAGAAAACCCTTACTTAAACTGAGGAAGGCAATAGAAGTACAATCTGTTTATATATAAGAAGTAAGATTTGGAGTTTAAAAATTCACAAGGACCATCCTTTCCTTTACCCTTCCCAGACTCCAAATAAGAAAACAAAATGTATGAATCCTAAATAAAAGCAACGGTCCTAAACAAAATTCTGAATTAGGAATGTCTTCAGCAAACCCTTCAAACCTCAAACCCAAAGAGCTTCATTATCCAAATTCTGCCCTATTGTTATCCTCTGGTATTGCTTTATTCCTGAGTTTGTAGTCACCAAGTTTCCCTTGCCTTAATCTATATTTATGTATTTTAGAGCTAGAGCTAGCCAGTCGTTTACAGGTTTATTTTGTTTCTAGCTGTCAAGCTTTTCTTTTTCAAATAAATTCTATAAGTAATCCCAGTGTATTAAACATATAAAAAAGTACCACTGCCTTATTTAAAAAGGTACTATCACACAGGAGGCAGCTCTTAGAAGAATAGCTGAGGCTCCTTGGAACACAGTTTGAAAGATGCTGATCTAATTTCTCATCCTTATATTACAGTTGATAAACTAAAGTTGGGCTTGCAAGGTTTCAAATACTCATATACATTAATGGAAGAATAATCAGAGATCTAGAGGGCTTCTTTTTCCTAGGTGACAGATATACTTTTCTTTAAACCCCATGAGTGGAAAGCCCCTAGCTTGTTTTATTTTGTTTTGTTTTGTTTTCCTTTCATCCTCTATCTATATTCTCCATTCCTCTCCCCAAAGCTCTCACTGTAATGTGTGTGATATTAGGTTGATGCAAAAGTAATTGCAGTTTTGCCATTACTACTGGTTATTGCCAGACTTACTGAGGTACTAGACCTCTTGGGTACTAGTTGAGGAGTATGGAAAAAGGAACTATAGGTAACAGAACTATGTAGGAAGATAGCCTAATTCTCCGTAAGATTATTTGTGGCAGGAAGTGAGATGGGTGCATTGGAAAAATAGGTCAGCAGATTCTCATTTTCACCCTTGGTGCTAAAATCCAAAAATGAATGGGGCTACGGTTATTGGTATTCTGCCAAATTACCCATTGTTTATTCTAAGAGAGGGGAAAGGCAGCTTGCAGATAGCTTGATGCTCTTTGACCTAGAATGAATACATAATATTTTGATGTTTTGCTTTGATGGATCTATATTGATAAGAGGACATTCTGATGTGACCCAAGAAACAAGTCACTAAGCCGATTTTTTTTCCCTAACATCACCTCCTCCCTAGGATATGAGCCTTCCCCCATCTCTAAATCTCACTGAGAATGAGATGAGAGTCAGGGATGGGATAGAAGTCAGTCACCATCTGGCAGGCTGACACAACCAGGAGTCACATGTTTATCAAGCATATTTATCTCAGAAAGTGCTATCAACAATTTTGAGCAAAGTGTTTGTTCATTCTCTAAGAATTCACTTGCTTCCTGAATGGCCTGCTCTTTAAATCCTGATTTGTTTCTTAACATTAGAACAGTTAAATTTGTTTACTTTTTTTTTTTTTTGAGACAGAGGCTCACTCCATTGCCCAGGCTAGAGTGCAGTGGCATGATCTCAGCTCACTGCTGAGCCACCGTGCCTGGCCTATATTTATTTACTTTTAATGAAGATATGGATTTAGCTGCTTGATAATGAAATTAGCTGGTCGTGTTGGTGCGTGCCTGTAATTCCAGCTACCACCACGCCCAGCTAATTTTGTATTTTTAGTGGAGACGGGGTTTCACCATGTTGGCCAGGCTGGCCTGGAACTCCTGACCTAAGGTGATCTGCTTGCCTCGGCCTCCCAAAGTGCTGGGATTACAGGTGTGAGCCACCACGCCTGGCCTATATTTATTTACTTTTAATGAAAACATGGATTTGGCTACTTGATAATGAAATAGATTTTGTTTTCCATTCCATTCCATTCTAGAGGATGGACCTAGTTTTTTGTTTTTTTCTTTTTGGTACGTTTCCTGATTATGTTAACCTTGTTTGATTAGTTGTATACCAGACCATGTGGTAGAGGGAAGGATATTTGAGCTGTAATATGATTCCATATTATTAGTTCCAGGCAGCACAGTAAATCTTCAATTAAATTTCTAACCGTTGTCTCAGTAATATATTCATAATATATACATTTATAGTTAATGTCATAACACTCCTTCATAATGATGGTGGTTGTGGGACACGGTAACAAATACCTCCTTAAAAGCTAATCTATGCCAGGTGCGGTGCCTCATGTCTGTAATCCCAGCACTTTGGGAGGCCAAAACAGGTGGATCTGAGGCCGGGAGTTCAAGACCAGCCTGACCAACATGGGGAAACCCAGTCTCTACTAAAAATACAAAATTAGCCGGGCATGGTGGTACATGCCTGTAATTCCAGCTACTCGGGTGGCTGAGGCAAAAGAATCTCTTGAACCTAGGAGGCAGAAGTTGTGGTGAGCCAAGGTCATGCCATTGCACTCCAGCCTGGGCAACAAGAGTGAAACTTCATCTCAAAAAAAAAAACTAATCTAATCATAAAGACAGTATATTTCTGATAATGAAGGTAATATGTATATAAAATTTTAAACAATACCAAAATTAGTAGAGTTGACAATGAAAGTCCCCCATAATGAGATGAAGAAAAATAGAGAGAGAATGTGTGTTTGAGATGGGCCATGGTCAACAATGGAATAAAGGTAAAGGATGTCTTATATACATGTATTACGTGATATATGTATCAATAGTTTTACATTTTGATGATGTTATTTTGAGAAGGTTTCATCAAAATATCTGAATCACATTGTCTAGAATCCTTGAGCTGGACCTGGCAGAAACTCCTGATTCCATCCAAGCAGATTCACAGATTGACCTTGGAAATTACCAATACTTGAGGGATGAATAAAGGTAGAGGAACTGAGAACGATATTCAGAGATGATGGGAGGGAAACCATAATAGTATCTGCTGCTGTCAATCAGGATTAGGATGCAGAAGGAACTTTGAGATTTGTCAGTTAAGAAGTCTTTGGTGATCTTTGGAAGACAAGCAGCTTCAGTGGTATGGCCAACACCAGATCGAAGAAAGCTAAAAAGTGAAGAGGAAGTAAGGAAGAGAAGCCAGCAAATATAGATTGTTCTTTGTGGAAGTTTAGTGGTGAAGAGGAGGAGAGTAAGGAAATGATTGTTGAGGAGGAGGCAGGATTTAGGGGAGTTTATTTTAAGATAGGAGAGATTTATGTATGCATTTTGGCTCATGACAAGAATCCATGCATTCATCCATGTAATATTTAGTTCCTACTGTGTGTCACTAGAGCTAATGGACAAAGAGTAAAATAAATAAATAAATAAAAATTTAGAAAGGAGCATTTTTGGTTGTCACAATGATTACAGATTTTTTTTTCCCTGAGATAAGGTCTTCCTCTGTCACCCAGGCTGGAACACAGTGGCCTGATCTCAGTTCACTGCAGCCTCAACATCCTGGGCTCAAGCAATCCTCCCACCTCAGGCTTTCTAGTAGCTAGGACTACAGGCATGCACCACAGTGCTCTGTTAATTTTTGTTTTTTATTTTTTTGTAGAGACAGAGTCTCATTATGTTGCCCAAACTGATCTTAAACTTCTGGGCTCAAGCAATTCTCTCATGTTGGCCTCCCAAATTACTGGGATTATAGGCGTGGACCGCCATGCCCAGCTGATTACAGGATGTTATTTTCATTTAGTATTCAGGGCCAGGGTTGCCTTAAATCTTGCAATAAGAGGTATAGTCCTCAAGAATGAAGAATTGCCCTAAACAAAATGCCCACATTGCTTTCCTCTAGTTTAAAAACACTGATTAGATAAAGGGGGATTGAAGATATGAGGGTGCTGCTACTCAGCAGCATTCTACCCTGTTGACTACTCTCTTTTTTTTTTCTTTTTGAGACAGAGTCTTGCTCTGTCACCCAGGCTGTAGTGCAGTGACGTGATCTTGGCTCACTGCAACCTCTTCCTTCCAGGTTCAAGCTATTCTCCTGCCTCAACCTCCCAAGTAGCTGCAACAACAGGCACACACCACTACACCAGCTAATGTTTGTATTTTTAGTAGAGACAGGGTTGGCCAAGCTGGTCTCGAACTTCTGGCCTCAAGTGATCTGCCTGCCTCAGCCTTCCAAAGTGCTCAGATTATAGGCATGAGCCACCACACCCAGCCTGCTCTCTCCTTCTTGAAACACAGTTTTCTTTTTACTTTAATGACCCCACTCTCACTGAAGAGTGAGGAAATACTTCACTCTTTTCTTCCGAAATCACTAGGCATTCCTCCTCTCTTTTGTTCCCAAATCACTGGCTCTTCCTATTCTGCCTTAAGTTCTCTGGAGATTTGACATATGTCTTTTTTTCTCTACCTATTCTCTTTTCACCTACTCTCATAGCTTTAAACACCATTTATCTCTCTAGTGCTGAACTCTCCCATGAGCTTTGGATTCATATAACTGACTACGTACTTGGCATCTCTTACTTGTTTAATAGACAACTCAATCCTAACATGTCTAAAACAGAACTCTTAATTGTCTTCCGCAAACCTTTTCCTCATTCACTTCTGCATGGCAATAACATTTACCCAGTTGCTCAACGTAAAAACCTAAATCATCTGTCATTCCTCTTTCCTTTATACCTCATATCTAATCCATCAGCATGTATTACTGGCTGTACCTTCAAAATATATTCTAAATCCATCTAATTTTCATTACCACTGCAACTGCCATCATCATCTCTATCTGGACCATTATGAGTCTCTTCTGACATATCTCCCTGCTTTAACTCTTCCTTCCCTATAGCCTTTCCACAGAGTATAACAGATTCTTTTTAAAAGTAATTCAGGACTGGGTGTGGTGGCTCACGCCTGTGATCCCAGCACTTTGTGGGGCCAAGGCAGGTGGATCATCTGAGGTCAGGAGTTCGATCCAGCCTGGCCAACATGGTGAAACCCTGTCTCTACTAAAAATACAAAAATTAGCCGGGCATGGTGGTGCACTTTCATAGTCTCAGCTACTTGGGAGGCCGAGGCAGGAGAATTGCTTGAACTTGGGAGGCAGCAGTTGCAGTGAGCCACGATCACGCCATTGCACTCCAGCCTGGGCAACAGAGCAAGACTCCGTCTCAAATTTAAAAAAGAGGTAAATCAGACCACATCACCTCTTTGCTTACAGCCATCAATGGCTTCCTGTTGCACTTACAGAACAAAATCCAAACTCCTTATCTTAAAAGTAGGTAAAGGCCCTGTGTGATCTGACAGTTACCTACTTTTACAGTTTCATCCAATGTGACACTTTCTTCCTTGTTATGTTCTGCTTATCCTGGTCTTCTTTTTGATCCTTCAGTATGCCAAGTTATTTCCCAGTTCCTTGTTATTCATTCCACCTGGGTATTCCACCTAGTCCCTCAGATGATGAAATTTTACTTCTTCCTTTCCAGTCATTTTAACCTCCTATTTCTTGTTTAATTGCATGTTAGTACCTCCAGAACTATATTATGTAATACGATAGTGAATACTGAACATTATTTATTTCTCGCTGTAAATTTTTAAAAATTAAAAAAAAATGTGGGTGCATAATAGAGATACACAATGAAGTACTATTCAGCCATAAAAAAGAGATCCTGTCATTTGAAACAACATGGATGGAACTGGAGATTATTATGTTATGTGAAATAAGCCAGGCACAGAAAGACAAACATCACACGTTCTCACTTATTTGTGGGGTCTAAAAATCAAAACAATTGAAATCACGGACATAGAGAGTAGAAGAATGGTCACCAGAGGCTGGGAAAGGTCGTTTAGGGAGGAGAAGTGTAGGGTTGGTTAATGGGTACAAAAATACAAATTTCTTACTTTAATTGGAATGGTTTGGTGTTTCTTCATTTAGTTAGATACTGACTTTTGGGTTGTGTGTTAAGGAACTGTTCATCCATTCTGATTTTAAGAGTTCTATTTTAAGCAAGAACAGATGATGAATTTAATCAAATGCCTTTTTACCATTTGCGAAGATCATATAATTTTTTAGTTTTGATCTTCTGGTAAGTTATATTAGCAAATTTCTTAATATAGAGCCATCCTTGCATTTATTTATTCACTACAAATATTTGTTGAGTGCCTATGATATACCACTAAATATTTTATGAAAAATCTCATAAACAATGATAAGCTATAGGAAAATAAAAAAAAATAAAGGTGATGGGTCTCTGCTTTGAAATTATAAAAATATTTACCTCTGAAGTATAAAATTGTAGAGATATGTATTGTCCAAAGCTAGGGCAAAAAAAAATAGGTCATGTTTTTAAATTGATGGATAAATTTCTTTTTTTTTTTTTTTTTTTTGAGACAAGGTCTCATTGTGTTTCCCAGGCTGGGGTGCAGTGGTGCAGTCTTTGCTCACTGCAGCCTCCACCTGCTGGGTTCCAGCAATACTCCCACCTCAGCCTCCTGAGTAGCTGGGATTACAGGTACATGCCACTGCACCTGGCTAATTTTTGTATTTTTTGTAGAGATGTGGTTTCACCACGTTGGCCAGGCTGGTTTCAAACTCCTTATGTAAAGTGATCCACCCACCTTGGCCTACCAAAGCACCAGGATTACAGACATGAAGCACTGTGCCTGGCCAGATGGATAAATTTTGATAATGCTACCATTTTGAAACAGTCCAGTACTATATTATCATACCTGTCTTTTTAAAAATAGTTAATAGATGCATGACTCCTCTCCCATCACAGGAGTCAAGAGGTACTGTTCTAAGAATAGAGAGTAGCATAGTAAACAAAACATAAACATCACTGCCTTCACAGAGCTTACCTTATTGTGGGAGAGATAAGTAAACACATAAATTGTATTGTACATTAGAAGGTGAAAATTCTCTGAGGAGGAGAGGAGGAGGAAGTAATAGCGCATACTAGAGTTGGTGGTAGCTGAAATGTTGATAGTATGGTCAGGAAAGGCCTCACTAAGAAGGCAATATTTGATCAAAGACCTGAAGAAGATGAGGAATTGAGGTTCAGATGTTAGAAAGGTTATCTTTTTTTTTTTTCTTTTTTGAGACAGGGTCTCACTCTGTCACCCAGGCTGGAGTGTAATGGTGCGATCTTGGCTCACTGCAGCCTCGACCTCCTGGGCTCAAGCGATCCTCCCACCCCAGGCTCCCAAGTAACAGGGAGTACAGGTGCGCACCACTATGCCAGGCTACTTTTTGTATTTTTTGTAGAGATGGGGTTTTGCCATGTTGCCCAGGCTCATCTTGAACTCCTGAGCCCAAGTGATCTGCCCGCCTTGGCCTCCCAAAGTGCTGGGATTATAGGTGTGCACACCACCCAGACTAGAAAGGTTAATCTAAGTGAATATTTTAAATGCCAAGATTTAAGACAGGAGGTAATCTTAGAAATATCAATAAAGAACAAGTAACTATTCTTAGAGAATCAGGGGAAGTGTCCCAGGAACTGGTAAACTATTCCAACACAACGGGTAATAGGTGATATAGTGTAAGGACATGACTTTTTAAATTGTATATATTTTAGGTGTACAACATAATGTTTTGATAGACATATTCTCAGTAAAATGATTACTACAGTCAAGCTAATTAATATATTTATCATCTCAGGTAGTATCTTTTGTGTAGGTGGGGGGAAAGAGCACCTAAAATCTACTCTCTTAGAAGATTTCCAGTAGTTGATATAATATTAACTATAGTTCTCGTGCTGTACCTTAGATCTCTACATCTATTCATTCTAAATAACCCAAGTTTGTATCCTTTGACCTGCATCTCTTCATCTCCTACCCCACCTCTAGTAACCACCATTCTTCTCTCTATTTCTATGTATCAGGAATTTTTTTTAGGTTCCATATTTAAGAGAGGTCATGCAGTATTTTTCTTTCTGTGGCTGGCATTTTTCACTTAGCATAATGGAGGACATGAGTTTTTTTTTTTTTTAACTGGAAGAAAGGGGCAGGCCCACTGATCTAAAGGAAATGAGAGGGGGAAAAAAACAGGTGCCAAGTGAGAAAACTATAGGGGAAGCAGTGTAATCGGGGAGATCCAAATTTCAATTAGATTGAGAAGTTGAGAATATTCCAAGAGGCTTAAGAGATAAGGTATGATGTATTATGTATTCCAGAGGACCTAATGGAAAAGGTTCAGGACTTGATTAGGGGTGGAAAATGGAGACATCATAGGAGATATGAAGATCTATATGGTAGCTATGTGATAAGGTATGATTTGGGAGTCTAAGACTTCTTGTGATTATTGACAAATAGAATTAAAAGTATAATGAATTTAGTTCTGGTGGTCTCAGGCAGGTAGTGGTGTTGGGGCTATGATTATTTGGGGGAGAGGGTGAGTGCCAGTGGAGATATGGATGCCTGTAGATGAATGTTCTTACTACAGAGTGAGCTGAACTTACTCTTGACTCCTGTGATGGAGAGGAGGCATGCATCCATGAGCCATTTTTAAAAAGACAGGTGTGGCAATATAGTACTGGACTGTTTCAAAATGGTAGCATTATCAAAACTTATCCCTTAATTTGAAAACATGACCTACTGGTTTTTTGCCCTAGTTTTGTACAATGCTTACCTTTATATTTTTATGCTTCAGAGGTAAATATTTTTATAATTTCAAAGCCGAGATCTAATGCCTTTTTAAATTTTCCTATAGATTATCATTGTTCATGAGAGTTTTTATAAAATACTTAGTATGTCTTCAGTGAGAAAATATCTCATACATGTTTCCATAAACAATGGTAAATTTAATAATTGAAGCAATTCAGAATGAAATCTACCCAAACTTTTTCTGTTAATCAAAATTTCCTAATACTGTTAAGTTTCAAATGGGAACTCAAATAGTTTTCTTTCCTAAGAATCAAATGTATAAGGAGTGGTTGCTGTATTTCTATCAAATAGAAGTATTCTTACAATATCTAAAACCCATAAATAAATTAATTTAGAATATCTTCCAAAGTGTCAGTCTAAACCCTTCAGTGAAGCAGCTTCACTGAAATATCAGCAAATAGTTCTGGCCAAGTTACCTATAAGATATTTTTTACTTATTCTCCTCCTCTTGGTGATGAAGTAACAGTTCAAGAGGAAACTTAGAATGGATGACCTCCATGGAACACCTGCAATTTGGACTTCTCCTGTCAATTTTCAAACATCTTATAATATGATCATAGGCATTCATCTGAGGAGCTGAGAAGCCTGTTAATCACTTACAAATTATAGGAAGATGACCTTTCAGGAACCATCTTGTCATATAAATCTCTCATAAGAACAAGACAGGAAAGAAGACATTTCAAACTCACAGTAATAATCACTCAATAATGACTGCCCTAGTAAGTCAACTGTCTTACAACACATAGAGGACAATAGATGAAGGCCCATGAAAACAATTCGTAAGCACTTTAACCTACCTTTACCTCTCTTGAGGGAAGCCTTGAAGTAAATTCCCAGAGAGAGACTGAGTAGTTTTTACTACTAGCCTGAAGAGAAGCTGAAAGTAGGAGGAAGGGATCTCACTAAGCTTAAATTATGGACTTTTTTCCTGTAACTTTTTGTTTATAAGGCCAGAAGGTGGATGTTTGAAATAAAGTTAATGATGGGTACTGGGGTAACTAGCTTCCAGTAGGGCACCCAATAATTCTCACCTCCAGATATTATTCTTTTTGTGTAGTCCCCTCCCTATTTAGTAGGGATGACCTGTATAACCAATAATTTTTTTAAAATAAAAAAGTGTAATTTATGAGGCTACATTCTAAAAAAGGCATTGCTTCTGCCTTGATCTTTTGGATCCTTTACTCTGGGGAGAATACAGCTGTTGGATCCTAAAGACACTCAAGCAGCACTATGGAGAAGTCCATCTGGTGAAGAGCTAAGGCCCCTTGCAAACAGCCATGTGAGTAAGCTATCTAGATGGAGATCCCCCAGTCCTAGTCAAACCTTCAGATGTCTACAGCCACAGCCAATATCTTGACTACAATCTCATAATAGAGCCTAAGCCAGAACCATTTAGCTAAGCCATTCCGAAATTCCTGATCCACGAAAACATGTGGGATAATAAACGTTTATTGTTGTTTTGAGTTATAAATTGGGCGGGTACAATTTGTTATGCAATAATAAATAACCAGCAAACAATAAATAATAAGTGGACGGGCATAGTGGCTTACACTTGTAATCCCAGCACTTTGGGAGGCCGAGATGGGAGGATCACTTGAGCCCAGGAATTTGAGACCAGCCTGAGCAACATAGCAAGACCCTATCTCTACAAAAAAATTTTAAAAACTAGCCAGGTGTGGTGGTGCACACCTGTGGTCCCAGCCTCTAAGGACACTGAGTCTGGAGGATTGCTGGAGCCCAGGAGGTTGTGGCTGCAGTGATCCATGATCACACCACTGCACTCCAGCTTGGGTGCCAGAGAGCCTGTCTCAAAAAATAATTACTTTTTCAAAAGTAACAGAACCAGAATCTAAACCTAAGTTTGATTCTAAAGGTTGAGCTCCCAAAAGGTTAAAAGTGTCTCAATGAATTTTTAAAGTTTTTTTTAGTTTGCCTATTAAAATAACTTATTCTTTAAAACGAATTCAATTTGTACCCTAAGTAAAGAGAGGAACATCAATCCCTTTAAATTGTTTGGTCCGTTACATCATCCTATATTTACTAATGTTTAACAAGTTAGGTCTTGAGCACAATCAGTTAGAGATCATTTAATATCCATGTCTATATTCCAGGTATTCATTTAAAGTATTGCTGAAAACTGACACAAGAACACAAAATCAAACACCGCATGTTCTCACTCATAGGCGGGTGATGAACAATGAGGACACATGGACATAGGGAGGGGAGCACTACACACAGGGGTCTGTTGGGGGGGGAATAGGGGAGGGACAGTGGGAGGTGGGGAGGTGGGGAGGGATAGCATGGGAAGAAATGCCAGATATAGGTGAAGGGGAGGAAAGCAGCAAATCACACTCCCACGGGTGTACCTATGCAACAATCTTGCATGTTCTTCACATGTACCCCAAAACCTAAAATACAATAAAAATTAAAAAAGAAAAAAAAAGAATTTAGATAGGAAAATCCTATTCTATTTGTGTTTTCTAAAGACCCCAGAGGCTGTTGGTTCTGTGACAGAGTAACTGGAAGAGAACTGAACTTGGAGAAAGTTTGAACCAAGGCAATGATATTAGGGATGAGGGACCTCTCTGCTAGCCAGAGAGGAGCAGAGTTAGTGTTTCAAATTACATAGAATTGAAGATAAGTAAAATGCATTGTGACAGTATAGGAAGGAGAAACAATATGAGTGAAGTTCAGAAATCTTTTATTGTTTTTTCAAAGGACAAAATAAAGACTATGAACCAATGAGACACATAGTGAAAAAAGTACAATTTTAATATAGTGAATATAATACATATATAATTCCTCATAAAAAGGTCAAAACCTTTAAAAGATACAAAAAAGACATCTAAAAATCTTAGCAATGCTATATATATAATACATATATATTATATATAAATATAATATATAAATATGTATTTTTTTACCAATAAGTGTTTTATTTTTCTTGCTGTAGCTTTGTTAATTGCACAAAATCATATTTTATTTTGGCCATTTAAATATTATCACACAATCTTATTCTGAAAGACAAATGTTCATTAAAAACAAAGCAAAAATAGGAATTCACAACCTTAATTACTTAGATTTGTCATTTAAAGCTTTAAAGAAAAAAATGGGAGGGGCTTTCTTATAAGCTTTTTCACAAACTTCACATTTTCTTCTTAGAAGGAAAGGATTTCAAAACAAAGGTGAAATAGCTTAAACAGAAACATTCATAAAAAGGAACTTTGCAGAATTGTCAGTGATATTTAAGACAACATTGACTAACTGGTTTCATTACAGTATCTTTCTCTGCCCCACCCGTAGTATGTCCCACCAGGACTAGAACAGGCTTTGTGTTCAGACAGAAATGCTTCAAAATCCCAATGAAATTAACTGTGCTAAAAACCCAGCAGGCATCTTTCCTGCCCTTCCCCCTCATCTTCTGCAATCCTCTAACCCAGGTTCTACTCTGTGAAAGGGGCCAAACCTGTGAGCAGGGAGGGAACTCGCCCCTATGTGGCTGCCTTATATATAATTATATATTCCACCGCAAATGCTGGCCTTCTGCAAATTATGGTTTTGGAAAATCAACCCATGCAGAGGGATAAAAAACTGGCATCCCTTGGGTGATTTCTTCTTGTTTTTTTTGCAGCATTCCAAACCCCCTCTGGTCCCCTATCCAAAGAGAAATGCTAGGGCCTCGTGATGTTGCTATACATTTTTTGAATTAAGTGGTAAATTTATATTCAAATTGTTTGAATACATTTTCAAAACTTTCAGAGGTCATTGTTAAGTTTGCCTTTACTTTAAAAACTAAAAGAATGCATTTCTGTATAAACTAACAGTCAGGAATTTGCCTTTTTTCTAGCTTCTTCATCTAACTGAAATATATATTTAGTTACCAGTATTATAGTACTCCTAACCAAATAGTTAATAAATAGCATATAAAGTCAAAGTTTAAAAGTAAATGATGGCATTTTGCCATACTAAGAAGATACAAAATGTCTAAAATTATATATAGAGAAAATATTAGTCATCATATAACTTAAACTTTTAGAAATTCTGAATAAGGAAATATATTCTACACAGATAAGGTATGATATACTCAACGTTCTAATGCAAAATAAATTATCCCACGATCAAGAATAAGGAAATTCTTTAACATATTCCCCAAGAAACATTAAAATATTTCCTAATTCTTAAAAAGAAATAAAGGTAACAGTGAATCTCCATCAACAGAATTCTTATGAAACATCATTTCCATATTAAATCCACAGCTTTCTCAGTTAACAGTTTAAGGAATATTTTTTGGAAATATAATAGTCAATTTCAACTCAAGACACTTTAAAAGATTAACAACCAGTGATTCTTGGCTCACACTATAGTCAATTGCCAAAAACTTCAATAGCATAGCAGATAAAATAACAGCAAATAGCTGAGAGGTACTATGCTAAACACTTCATTAGCTGAGCTGAAAGCTTAAGGGATAAACATCGGTTTTTCTCACACTCTTCAAAGTGAGGAATCTAGGAAGAAAGCTAACTACTGGAAAAAAAGAAAAAACACCTTCCTTCTCGTCTTCCCTGGGTCCAGAAATCCAGAAAACTGCTCCGCTGAAGACTGGGCAATTTTTCCATGTGTGCTCGTTTCTCTTAATCAGTTTTCCTGTTTCCACTGTTGAGAAAATAGTTGCATTAGTTTAACCATTTTTCACACTCCTGTTTACTCCACCCTATTGTCAAAACTCAGTGTTATAATGTTTGGTTAAAAGAAAGAGTATATAAAAATCAATAAAAGCAATGGGCAAACAAAAAAACATAACTTAGTGGCAAGCTGTGTGTAATTGCTCAAGTAGTTACATGTAAGATTGGTAACAAAGATTTTCCCAGGACAATCCAGAAGAACTTTCCCGAGTTAACAACCTTTGAATTCTAAGCGTGGAATATGTTACCTAAATCGTACCGAGAGTAAAGATCTTGTGAAATCTATGGTCTCCCTAGATGAGATTTAAAAACCACAAAGATCAAAGTGACAAGTACCCATCCAAAATTTTCTGGATGATTTTCTTTAGAAAAGGAGCTTCTGGATCAAGACAAACTTCCTCCCCATTCTTCATGGAGGCTCTGAAGGAAAGAAAAAGAAGATGCACTCATGAGACATCAAGGTTGAAGACCCAGGCTGGGGGACTTCTCTCTTGCCAAGGTCACAGTGGACACAGCAACACAGGAGAACTTACATCACTTCCACCTTGGAACACTGCGGGCCTGGGGCGAACACCTGCAGATTATTGATCATTTTAGGGGGAACTCGCTGCGTGGTGTGTAAACAAACGCAACGCAGCTCTCTCAACACAGCAGCGACAGGACCAGCTGGGGAAGAAAGAGAGACACCTTTATAGCGCAGGTTGCTGGGAGAATTCCCTGGAAAGCAGCGGCCCCGCAGAGGCTGCGATGCATGGCTGTGCCCAAGGGCGTCCCGCGTGCCCTGCGCTCTCACCGCTGGCAAGGGGCCCCGGCGCAGTCAGCAGCAGTAGCAGCAGCGTGAGCGGCGCGCACAAGGAGCCCGAAGGACCGGGGAGACGGGCCGCGCGGCTGGACAGGAGGCTCATAGTGGTCAAGAGAGCGCTGCGAGGCGGCGCGGTTTCGGGAGCTGGGTAGAGGCGCAGAGATTAGGGGAGGCGCAGAGATTAGGGAATCCGGAGCACTGTGGCTTCCTCGTGCCCTCTGCACTCCTTTTATTTTCACTCATCCCTTCCTCCTGACAGGAAACTTAAGCTTTGGGATGCTGGGGAAATTCCCTGAACTCAATGCGGAAAGAAGAGATTGGTGGAGGGGGACCGGATGATGGGAACTGGGGAGGAGAGTGGCCTGGAGGAGCTGCGTGCACCCCTGTGGAGGAGGACATTGTAGCCCTGCCCCGAGATGGAGGGAGCTGTGGCTGCAGCCAGAAGGGAGCAGAGATTCATCAGGGCCTCATCTCCTGGGCCTGAGGTGGCCAGGGATGCTGGCTTTTCTAAGGCACACAGGCTCTGGGAGATGCTCCTCCTCTCCTTCTAGAGAGAAAAGATGGAACCAAAGTAGCGGGAGCTCCGATATGAGAAAGATTTCTAAAAGTCAATCCTTTCTAATTATTATTATTCAGGAAATGTTATTCATGTTTAGAATTGCTCTAAACTGAAAGTCCTTCCTCTTTTCCTTGCAGGCAGGTCATTCTAGGTTTTTTGAATGACTTTATGATTCTCTGAACTTCAGCCAGTTTTAGAAGCCAAGATAATATAACAAGAGACTGTGTCTCTATTGCCACTTGAAGTCAGTGACCTGAAAGGACCACTGAATTTTAATTCCCCCACAGATCACCTTCTTTGGTGTGTAAGTCCACTTACTGAGAATTTTCTACTTGTAGTATAGCAAGCATATGTGTGTCCAGGTAGTTAAAACAAAAATCTTCCAAAATCACCCAGCAAATTGCCGTGGAAGATAATGTACTTTTGGCAGTTGCTGCGCTATTGAATTTGAAGAGGTTTTGGCCTTATTGGTGGGTGAGGTATAGTACACTGAGCACAGACTAAAGCTTGCCAGGGAGCCCAGGTCTGCCCCAGCTCTGGGCCAAACCCTGGGTGTGTATTTGACACCATTTGGAGATGCTGTGGGAGGCTGATGAGTTTGAGGGACTCGGTGAAAGCTTCTTTTAGGGGTTCGCATCAATTTGACAGCACAACAGCACCCACTCTGTTTTCCCCCAAACAACTTCATGGGGGGAGGAACATTCCCCACAGGCTTCTGAACCACCTTGTTTCATGATTACTGGTGACAAAGACTGTTTCCACAGACCTGCTCTAGTCCCCATTGAGCCCTGCACTGCCACTTGAAATTGAAGAATGCAGTAGTTTCCAGCTTCCTCTCTCTCTCTCCTTCTATTATCTGTGAAGTTAGAACACTGAAGGTTTAAGTGTCTTCTACTCTCTCGCTCCATGGCAGGCATGGCTATGGACTGGAATGGCACACAGGCTTTCTTTCACAGAAATCTAATTAGATCCTCTCCTGGCTGGTTCTGAAGACCCTTGACCTCACAGCAGGCCAGAAAGGTAATCAGTAAACATGATAGCAATGAGAAACCAGTAACAAAACACAACTCTTTTACTTGTCTCCTATGATACCACGAATTTTATTAACTCCCCACCCACCATCTCCATTTGTGAGCAAGAAGGAGGTGTTATAGACCTTTACAACTTTTATTCTGGAAGAAAACTTAAGAAATTCACTGGCTGAGGAAGGTTGGGTGGTATGGTCCTTACTCTGTGGGAAGCTAAATGAGAAGTTCTCACAGCTTCCTGACACCATCAGCGTCATACGTGACTCAGCAGATGGAATCCTTCTTTCCGGAGAGTGGTAATCTGTAGAAAACAGCCTGCAGATTTAGTATATTGACATTTTAGAGATTAGCATGCATCTAAAAACAAAAGATAAGCCTTGTTGAAGTGGTAAGACTTTAAAAAAATCTTGGGTAATTAAATTCAACTTAGCCACAGGGAATAAATCACAGTATAAGACTTTGTTTAAAAAAAAAAAAAACTTTGTTTACTTACATAGGTTATTGACTTTCACACCATGTGTGTGTGTGTGTGTGTGTGTGTATGTGTGTTTAGGTTAGTTCTAAATAAGCTGCTTTAAACCTAAGTGAACATATAAATTTGTTTTTGCACCAAAAATTAGAGAGGGATCATGAGACAAGATTGCCAATTCCTACGGATGGTCTTATAAATATATATACCTCACCTGGTTTGCACTCTGAATCAATTCACCGTAGCTTTTTGATGGAACACAAGAATAAAAAAAACATTTCCTCAGCTGACAAGCAGGTGATAGAAAGTCCACACTAGAAGTGGGCTGCTGGGTTGCCCAATCTAATCAGGAAGCAATATATCACTTAACCTGGCTTCTCATGGAAATCACTCTGGCCCACTGCCTATGTCTGGCTCCCATGTAGGCATCTCAGATGTTGGCTTTGCACAAACGTGGATGGTCGAAAGGTCCTCTGTGTTGAGCATGACAGGACCAAGAACCACTGAAGACTCAGCACTTTAACAGTAATTGCCTCTTTATCACCAGTTTAAACAAAAGCCATTTGTCTTACCTGCACTGTATCCAGGTTGTAGAGAAAAACTCTGTTATTTTGTTCCCAACTAAAATAGAACAATTCATCCGATGGTATCAGCATCCTGATAGCCTGAAGGTTTAACTGTCTGTCTAAAGCAATCCTATTTTAGTCATTATATCACAGTATAATGTAATATGAATTAATACCATATAAATGGTTTTTGGCTTCCAAAACACTTTCATGTTTATTATTTCTTGAGCTTCACATGAATTCTTAGATAAGAATAATTTTCTTTCCCATTTTTGTGGCTGGGCAAAGTGAGTTAAGTAGTCAAAAATCCAGCACTGGCAGTCAAGCACCATTACAAACCACATTCTTCTCAGTTGCTGGCAAACACCTCCCAGTGGATCTCCACAATGTGGCTAACCACTTTATTGTGTTTCCCGATAACCACATTTTAAGTTGTGGAAATCCTCAATCCTTCCACTCCTGTCTTTGAGATTGCAATAACATCAAAGGTCCTAGAGGCTTCTAAGATATTCCACCTGAAAGCGTCCTCTGCTTTCTAAATCCCTCACTTTCTTCCAGGTAGATTCAAAGCCCTTTCTTCTTTGAGAAGGCTTATTCTGACAAGGTCATTTGTACGGTATTTCTTCACCTTTGCTCTTGGAGCATCTAGTGTACTTGTAATAACTACCTCATGAGACAGAATTTAATTATTCCTTAATTTTGCCTTTGTCTGCCTCAAGTCAACTACAAACTCCTTAAAATCAGTGATGGCCTGCATTTCTCACATAACTTCCCATAATTTCTTAGATGAGTAGCAAGCAGTCTATGAACACTTGGTGATGAATAATGATAATACCTTTTTTTAAAAAAAATGCAGTGTTCTTTACCTTACAAGTAGATATTAAAGAGAAAAGGATGGAGCTGTTTATTGTCATTAACTCCTCTATTTTTCTAAACTTTACAATTTTGAATTGGCTGCCTCCTATGTGGGAAATTATTTCTTGGTTATTCTTAGAGAAAATTAGAATGATATTGATATTTTCACTCTTTGGAATCCAAACTGTTCAGAATAATGTTCAGAACCCAGAAAGACATTTAATGTTAAAAGAAATAAAATTATACAACTAAAATATTGACCAAATAATGTAGTTTCAGTGACATTGAGACTGTTGGATGTAAATGACAGGGGAAATTCTGATTATGTTATACCGTCTTGAATGTTAACAGTGTGGGTAGGTCATTATACATTATCTTTTCTAATAAACCAGAAAAGCCTTAAATTATATGATTTAGTATTTAGCATAGGCCTTTTCAAATGTTTTTCTAAGGTTCAATTTTTTTAATATCCAATATTCTTTATATTATCTTTAAGAAATGCTATACAATTGCAATAACTAAGGATGTGAACACATTATTATCAGGTTAAGCATATCAAGGGTATCAATATAAGGAAGGCAATAAGAGTTTAAGTGGAGGATAGAGTTACTTGTTTGCAAAAGGAAAGAAAAAAGTCAGTAACTCTTGGGTTTATGTTGCAATGTAAATGCAGCCTGTCTGTCTCCTTCTAAATTGGTCTCCAATTCAACAAAGAAGCAGCATCGCCCACGGAATAACGTTGCTTCAAAGTTGCTTCACCTTTATCAAACGTCAGGAATATTTTATTTCCTTTTGCCAATTATCTAATTTTCCTTGCTGTCTCTTTCAGGTAATATCTGCTGGAGGAGCAAAGTCAGTGAACCCTGACTGAGTCTACACTGAGCATACCTGGGCTTTTCTTTTCTACCTTCTGTATGGCTGGGGCAGCTAGTTATCTGTTGTCCAACTATGCAAACCTTAGAAAAGTTTTTGTTGACAAATAGAGTTGATACATGGGGGAAAAAGATAACAATTTAAATTTTAAGTGTTTCTGAGAAGCCTTGACTTCTCAGAAACAGGAAGTATTCATTGATTTCTTCAGAAATTTGTTCTGGGCTAAGCAAGGAAAACATATATATATATATATCATATATATATTATAAATATATTATAACATAATATATATATTATATTATATATATATATATAATATCACTTTAGGTTCTGAGATACATGTGCAGATCATGCAGGATTATTGCATAGGTACACACATGGCAATGTGATTTGCTGCTTTCATCCTCATCACCTGTATCTGGCATTTCTCCCCATTTTATCCCTCCCCAATCTTCCTACCTGCTGCTGTCCCTCCCCTATTCCCCCGCAACAGACCCCAGTGTGTGATGCTCCCCTCCCTGTGTCCATGTGTTCTCATTGTTCAACACCTGCCTATGAGTGACAACATGTGGTGTTTGATTTTCTGTTTTTGTCTCAGTTTGCTGAGAATGGTTTCCAGATTCATCTATGTCCCTGCAAAGGACATGAACTCATCATTTTTTATGGCTGCATAGTATTTTTATGGCTGCATAGTATTCCATGGTGTATATGTGCCACATTTTCCTTGTCCAGTCTATCATCAATGGGCATTTGGGTTGGTTCTAAGTCTTTGCTATTGTAAACAGTGTGGCAATGAACAAAATAAAAGAGGACACAAACAGATGGAAAAACATTCCATGCTCATAATTAGGAAGAATCAATATTGTGAAAATGGCCATACTGCCCAAAGTAGTTTTTATATTCATTGCTATCCCCATCAAGCTACCTATGACCATCTTCACAGAACTGGAAGAAACAACCTTAAATTTCATATGGAACCAAAAGAGAGCCCACATAGCCAAGACAATCCTAAGCAAAAAGAACAAAGCTGTAGGCACCACGCTAACTGACTTCAGACTATACTACAAGGCTACAGTAATCAAAACAGCATGGCAATGGTACCAAAATAGAGATAGAGACCAATGGAAGAGAACAGAGGCCTCAGAGGCAATGCCACACATCTACAACCATCTTTGATAAACCTGACAAAAACAAGCAATGGGGAAAAGATTCCCTGTTTAAAAAATGATGTTGGGAAAACTGGCTAGCTATGTGCAGAGAACAGAAACTAGACCCCTTCCTGACACCTTACACTAAAATTAACTCCAGATGGATTAAAGACTTAAACATAAGACCTAACACCATAAAAACCCTAGAAGAAAACCTAGATAAAACTCTTAATTAGATGTAGAAGGAATGTACTTCAACACAATAAAGGTCACATTTAACAAACCCACATCATAATAAATAGTGAAATGTGGAAAGCTTTTCTTCTAAGGTAAGGAACAAAGATGACTACTCTTACCACTTCTATTCAATGTAACTACTCTACTCTACTCTACTCTCTATTGAAAATCCTAGCCAGAACAATTGAATAAGAGAGAGAAATGAAACACATCCAAAATTGGAAAGGAAGAAGTTAAGTTGTCCTCGGTTGCAGATGACATGATGTTACATATAGAAAACCATAAAGACTTCAACAAAAAACTGCTAGAATGAGAAACAAATTCAGTAAAGCTGCAGGATACAAAGTCAACATACAAAAATCTGTAATGTTTGTATACACTAATAAGGAACAATCTGAGAAAGAAATTAAAAAAATTAACCTTTCATAATAGCTATAAAAATAAAAATAAAATAAAAACCTAGAAATAAATTTAAACAAGTAGGTGAAATATCTGTACACTAAAAACTGTAAACCACAAAGACAACACAAATAAATGAACAGATAGCCATGTTCATGGATTAGAAGAATTAATATTGTTCAAATGTCCCTGCTACCTAAAGTGATCTACAAATTCAATTCAATCCTTATCAAAATTCCAATGTCATTTTTCACAGAAATAGAAAAAGCAATTCTAAAATTTGTATGCAATCACAATAGACTATGAATAGCCAAAGCAATCTTAAACAGAAAGAACAAGGCTGGAATCATCACTCTATTAACCTCAAAACATACTACAAAGCTATAGTAATCAAAACAGCATGATACTAGCATAAAAATGACATAAACCAATGTAAAAGAATAAAGGGCTCAGAAATAAGTCCACACATTTACAGTAAATTGATTTATTACAAATGTGCTAAGAATACACAATAATGAAGGACTCTGTCTTTAAATGCTGTTGGAAAAATTGTATATCTATATGCAGAAGAATGAAATTATATCCTTATTTTATATCATATACAAAAATAAAGTCAAAATTGATAAAGGCTTAACTGTAAAACCTGAAACTGTACAACTACTAGAAGAAAATATAGGGGAAAAGCTCTATGACATTGGTTTGGGCAATGATATTTTGGATATGACTTCATTGGGCACAGACAACAAAAGTGGAAATAGATAAATGGGATTGCATGAAAAGCTTCTGCATAGCCAAGGAAATAATCAACAGAGTAAAGAGACAATCTATGGAACAGGAGACAATATTTACATACATCTGATAAGAGGTTAATATCTGAAATATGTAAGGAACTAAATCAAATAATTCAATAGCAAGAAAATAAATAACCCAATGAAAAAATGGGCAAAGGACCTGAATAGAAAAAAGAAGATACAGAAATGACCAACAAGTATATGAAAAATGCTTGACATCTTTGATCATCAGTGAAATGTAAATTTAAACCACAATGAGATATCAGCTCACAGAAGGTATAGAGTGCACAAAGATGTTATAATGGTTAGTTCCAAAAAAAAAAAAAAAAGAACAGATAACAAGTGTTGGTGAGAATGTGGACAAAAGGGAACCCTTTCACACTATTAGTGGGAATGTAAATTAGTATACCCTTTGTGGAAAATAATATGAAGCTTCCTCAAAAAATTAAAAATAGAACTACCATATTATCCATTATATTATTACTATGTATATATCCAAGGAAAATGAAATCAGTATGTTGAAGAAATATCTGGACTCCCATGTTCATTACCTGTAACAGCCAATATATAGAATCAACTTACATTCCATTAATGGGTAAGTGGATAAAGAAAATGTGGTATATATACACAATGGAATGCTATCAGCCTTTTAAAAAGAAGGATTTCATGTCATTTGTGACAATATGGATGAACCTGGAGGATATGACATTAAGGAAAATGATCCAGACGCAGAAAAACAAATACCACATAATCTCATTTATATGCAGAATCTAAAAAAGTTGAACTTAGAAGTAGAGAGTTGAATGGTGGTTATCAGGGGCGGTAGGTAGTAGGGTGGAAGGCTGAGGAGGTATTTATGAGAGAATTACAATTTTCAGTTAGGAAGAATGAGTTTAAGAAATCTACTGTATGAAATGGTTAATGCCTAAATATAGTTAATGACTATTTATTGTATTTTGAAAATCTCTAAATGAATAGAATTTAAGTATTCTCAACACACAAAAAATGCTATGTGTGGTAATGCATATGTTACTTAGTGTGATAGAACCATTCTACAATGTATCCATATTTAAAAAAAAAAGTTGTACACAATAAACATACAAAATATTTTTTGATCATTAAAAAAATTCACCATTCTATCCAGTACTTTGAATGGATCATTTCCTTATGCATCATTTGATTATAGCATATATTAGTCATTTGGAAAATATTGGTTAGCTGACTTGTAGATTTTCTAAATGTTCATACATTTTATTATACAATATAATTTAAAAGTCACTTTCACTAATATCACCATCAATCTCTTCAAGAAAAGTCTTCAAATATTAAAACACTATCAAGCTCACGATTGCAGATACAAATTTTCCAAAAAGGCAAAATGAATTGCCTTGAAAAGTCAAATTTTTTCATGGAAAAAAATACTGTCAGTTGTTTTTTTTGAAGGGACAAGCTCGCTTCATTCTTTTTTGAGAAATGTTTGCCAATTCAAATATGAATAACCATCTGCCAGTTTATCAGTTGTTCTTCCAAGTAAAAATGGTGCTCCAAGTAATAAAAGCACTTGTTCAGCTGTCAACTCAGTCATTTAAACGTTTTTCTTCAAGACCTCAGTATGTAGCAGATGTGCTTAATGTGTAATTTCCACATGTCACACAGAATATCGATAAGCTATGTACTCAGAGATAGAGGTTTAGTAAAATTAACAATTTTTACAGCTTCATCAATAACTTCATATATGAAACTGGCATTTTCCCCTTTCTATACTGTGAGTGCATGATGATGGAGAATACAATGACTATTAGTAAAATTTGATATTACTGCCTTGCTTCATGCTAATGTGACAGCAGGGTTTCCACTATTGCTTTTGTGCCATAAAGTTAAACTTCAACATAGTGAATAAAATAACATTCTAGCATATTGTGAAAATAGTACACCCTGAAAGGATCTCAGGGACCCTCAGGGGTCTGTGATTCCCACTTTGAGAACTGTTACCTTAGGTATTTAGCACAGTGCCTTCTGCATAGTAGTTATTTCAGTACCTGTTGCTGAATAATGTTTGATTGTAACTTGGATTTAGACAGTCTTGTTTGACTTAGCATCCAACCAGGCATTTTATTTGTACCAAATTACAGAACAGATATCTAAATTAAAATGATTCAGAAAATAGAGCCTCAAAGCCCAGTATTGTAACTATTCAAAGTTCCTCCAAACTTAACTTTCTGCTAATGACAGAATTGGCATCTTTTTCAGTGGTTCACTGAATGGACAGGGCTGGTGTCTCAAAATTCTGGGAGTGATCCGTGCCAGGCTGCTGGGCATCACCTGATGAGTGGCCAGAAACTGCTTGGCTTGGCTGTGGATGTGGCTGTGGTTAAGACAGGTTTAGAATTAGTGATATTGGGAGCAGCACGATACTCCTATTTTTCCTCTTGTTATGTGCCATGTGAAATTTGTCAAAGTGCTGAGTTCCATATGCTTGGTAAGAAAGCGGCGGCGGCGGGGGGGGGGCGGTTCAGAAGTCAACCAGTACCATGCTCTCTAACTGCCTACATCGGAATCTCAGCTTGATTCTTCTCTGAGGTATGTAACAAAACATCCTTCTGAAACCTCTAAGAGACAAATGCCCTCCCTCTGTTTTCCTGTAGACACATATGAATTTATTTTAGTGGGAGTCTGTTGAGCAGCAGCAACTAAAATCATGGGAAACTATTTGGCCATAGTCTACTGTTGACTTTGATCACAAACTTTCCCATTTTTATCCACATCCCCAAAGACAGCTAAGTGGTCAGTCTATAATTTTACTCTAAGTTAAATGGGACAGCAAGAATGAGTGGAGAAATAGTTTTCTTTCCCTTCTACAGGCTTCCATGTATACATAAACATCTCCTGTCTTACAGAATTTCAAGATAATATTTTATCGATTAAATCATGTTTTCTCAAATAAGAAATTATGAAGCATACAGCATGGACTTGTGGTATTAAGTCAAAGGAAAGTCTAATGATAAATGAGAGAGAAGGTGCTGAAACAGAAAAGTCAAAGTGTAAGGTGTTGTGACATCTTACCATTTTCCACTGAGTTTCATTTACTTCTTTGTATTGAAGTTCATACTCCAGAACCATCCATCCTTTCTGAATATCTGCATTGGGTGGTGCTTCCCATCTCACTTGGATATCTGCATGAACCCCAGTTAAACTGATGTTCAGTAAAGTCCAGTTGAGGGCAATGGGTGGATCTGGTTGCACTGTGCAATTCAACAGAGCATTAGTACACAGACAGACACAAGTCAGTATTAATGGAAGGCATTCTTCTCAAAAGAACAAATTACTTTCTACATTTTTTAATCGTTCATACTCTTATTTCTTCCAATATTTTTCTTATTAGAACTTTCACTTTGTAAGAGAGTAACATTTTTTACTCAAGGATGGCCTTTTAACTTTTAAATAAGCCCTTAAAAATTCCTTTTGGAGTCAAAAATCTAATCACTATTTTCAAGATCTGCCATATTTTATATTCCTTTTTGTTCTGATATCATAAATGCATTGGGATTTTGGCAAAGGAATTCATTTTCACTTGAAACTGAAAAGACAGACAGTCAGAAAGACCTACAGAATTTAGACATGGGGCTGCTCTGGAACTAGGGGTAGAGAAATCTTTTTTCTTTCAACCATGTATGGCCTGGAGGCAGAGACCTTGTTTTACTCATTTCTGTTGTTGCCACTCATACAATCTTCCTGCATACTCTGCTAATGCTCCCTAGCTTTGTGGTCTTCCTAGCCACCTGTGATACTTTTTTCTGACATAAGAAGGAAGAAGGCATTATGTTACTCTCTTAAATGGTGATGATTCAGTGTTTTCTGTCTTTTTCTTAACTGTCACCTGAACAACTTGAAACATTGTTTTTCTCAGGTTCTATTGATACACTCTACATACTCAGGAAAATTTGTTGCATTCTGCTTATTAGGACCTCAAAGACCACAATTTCTCAGAGGCTGATGAAGAAAAATATAGATTCCAAAGCTAGAAACTATATTTAAATTTATATTCTAGATAGTTCCCAGTAAATTATTACTACTTCGATCTCATTACGGAGGGTTTTGAAAATCACTTGCAGATACAGAGTAAAATTTACTTTCTTTTTTTTTTGCCATATATAGAAGGTCACTTAGAGCGTTGCAAAGTGTGAATCCCTAGGGATGACTGGAGATAAGTCTACAGATATTCAGTGTGAGGAGCTCTTACCGGCTGTCATATCTGGTGGCCAAAGGGGGAAACTCTTGTGTGCACCAATGGTGAAAACAGACCTTATGGTGGAGGAGCATGCTGTTACCCACTGTGGGGTCGACACCTCTTTTTTAAAACAGGGAGAGTCAAAATTTGACGAATCATGACTACATTTTGAAAATTAAATTGGAAGGATATGCAAAATGGTCAAACTACATATGCCAATATAATGGCAGTAATTCCTCACCCTTCTGGATTTGTTGGGGATTCAGGAATCCTGAAAACAAAAGCTTAACCCTTTTAAGTGACCAAACTATAAAAATGTTTTTAATGGAAGATTTTCTATAACTTATTACTTACGCTGCATTTGAAAAATAGAGGATATGAGCCAAGGTCCTTTTGGAAAAGGCTTGGTACCACCATTACAGGCATAATAATGGCCTCTCCTTTACCATTATACATACATCCACATGCTGTATTGACAACTCCTGTGAGATATTTTAAAAATATCTGAAACTTAATATATCCCCAAACAAACCCTTGCTCTTCCTCTCCAAAACCTGCTCTCCTCTCCTCTTTCTCATCGCTGTTAACGAGGACTCCATTCCTATAGTTGCTCAGGATAAAAACAATGAACTCATCTTTGGCTCATCTTTTCCTCATTAATCCTTATTCCATCAGCTGTACTTTCAAGATATAACAGAATCCAACCACATCTCACTGCTTGCACCTCTATAACCTGGTCCTAGCCATTAACCTTTTTCACTCTTCTTGCTGCATTTATCTTTCCACTATTCTCCTTTGGTCTTTGTCCCCTCCAGTCTATTCTCCAGGCAATCCTCAAGCAAACTGACACAGTGATACTAACACCTACATTAGATCACATCACTTACCATCTAAAACCCTCTAAAGGCTTCCTACCTCACTCCAAGTGAAAACCAAAGTCATTACAATGGTTGTGTGGATTTGACTGTCCTGTCTGTGGAATTTGATCTCATGCCAGTCTCTTCACTCACTCTGTGCCCACTCCACCACCTGCCTGCTGTTCCTTGAGTGAGGAAAGGCATGCTCCTACTTTGGGATCTTTCCTCTGGCTGTGCCCCCTTGCTAAAATGCTCTTCCCTGAGACACACACATAATTATTCTCTCCAATCCTTCTTTATTCAGATGCCACTGACTCAGGGATGCCAATCCTGAAAACCCCATTTAACACTGCAACCTCTCCAACACTCCTCTCCTCCTTTCCTACATTTCTCCATAGCATTGTTGCTTCTACCCTCACTGAGATTAAATCCCACCAGAGAAGACAGTTTCTATCCCCATCATAGAGAACACTGATTGGCCTGAGGGAAGAACATAATAAATATTTGCTGAATGAATTGAATGAATGATAAATGTCTACTAACATAGTACTTTAAATCCAGAGAACAGCCCTGTGAGGTAGTACCATATATATATAAAATAGAGGAGGAAGCTGAGGCTTGTAATGATTGACACCTTTCTCAAGATCTACTAGGGTTACCTTAGTGCTTTGTTCTCTTTCACTCTTGCACCTCCCCGCACAACAACTATGCTAATCGTAACTGCCTGTCACTTTTACCTTGATCATCTCAGTCTTTTAACCTCTTCTACCTCTAGTCCGTCCCACTCCAATCTGTGTTCCACATTGCAACAAGATTATTTTCTCCGAGGCATTAATAATGCAACAAGTGGCACTGCATAGTCTCAAGAGTAAGAGCATGGACGCTGGAGGTTCAAATCCCAGCTCTACCTACTAGCTGTTTGACTTGAACTAGTCCTTCAGCTGCTCTGCACCTCAGTTTTGTTATCTGTAAAGTGCAGATTGCAAAAGATGGTTTTTATACCTGACATGTGGTAAGACTTTTGTGACTGTTAGCTATTACCATCCTCAAGTCATTTACCTATTTAAACATCCTCAAAGGTACCTCGTGACAGTTAAAGTCCAAATTCCTTTTTGGAGCACAAAAGACTACTGATGATTTCTCCAGCTGACTAGGAGGGCTTCCTAACTGCTCCCGCGTCCTTGAACATGTGCTGTTTGTTACTGTTGGAACGCAGTAGTTACTGAAAGGCACAGTCCACTGTGGTACCTGACAACACTCGCTCATGCTTTTGACCACTGTGAGTCACCACTTTTTAAAAAGAGGGAGAGTCCAGTTCCTGTTCAGAGGTAACTAAACTGTCACCATCTCTGTGCAGCCCTTCCTCATCCCTCAGGCCTAGTCAATCATTCCTGCATTTGGCCACCATCTTTGCAGCTCTGCATTCCACACATTTCCGGGCTAACACCTATCACGCTAAACTGTAATTATTTGTGAACATGGCTGACTCCCCTCCTAGACTGTATCACACTTATTCCGTAACCACCACCACCACCAGAACAGTGCCTGATACATGACAGGTGCTCAGTGAAAGTCAGCCCGGTAAATGAGTAGGACAGGCTATTGACAGAGAATAGGTCTAGAATATGGGTTTTGAAACAGTATTCTTGCTACTATCCCATTCTGCTATCTCATTTAGTTTCAGCTCAACAGCTATACCCACTGATGTAAGGATACATACTAAATTGTCTTTCCAGAGCAATCTGGTTACCTTTACTGCTTGACACAGTTCGCTTAATTTTCTCCCTTAAAGTCAGGTTATTAGATTTTATTTGTTTCTATCTGTAACTTCTAGCCACATACTTGTATCTCTTCCAGTCTGCTGATGCCTAGAAAACCACATAAAAGAACAACACATTTGGGAGAAGCAACAAGGAATTCCTATAAGCAACAAATGAGCTTTTGTGGATAGATTTTGAGGCACCAATTTCAGCTACTCAAAGTCCTTCTTGGATTCTTTCTATTTTGCTATTGATACTACTATGGTATAAACATGAACATTCTAATTACAGTTGTTTGTTTTGCTTTGTTTTGTTTCCCCTTGTGTCCATACGATGGGCAAAGGATCCTCTCTTTGGATCTTTCACTTAGTTCACTGAGCTGATTGTCTCCAGTGTTTGTTCTGACATCTTATAAACATGTCTTTAAAGTAACTGTGGCTGCTTTGCAAATGTAAAATTCCAGAATGATTGTGCTTTGTGATAAGGAAAATCTAGGCTTTGATTATAGCAATGGTAGAGGTCAAAGGCCAACAAATTTCAGTGAATCTGAATATAATCATCCTATCAAATAATTAGGAAATAAGAAATCTTAAGAATACATTAAGTTCACCCTTTGCAGTAGCAGATAAAAACACAACCCAGCTTCAAAGACATCCCAAAGGAAAACACTCCACAAGGTTCCTATTCTTTTCTTCATAACATTTACTGCCAGGCTGCTTTATGTTAAAGTCAACTTAAGTTCCTCCTGCCCTTTTCCTCTTGTTTACAGGAGATGGGATCATCTCCTGTAAAACAGATCTCCATGTATCTATAGAACACTGTTACAACGTCTTCCTATTTGATTATACTTGGACATTGCAGGCTTCCCCATCTATTTAATCTAAAACTATGGCAAATGAAACACAAACCTGTGATTTACCTATTTGGTTAACAGAGAAACACTTTTCATCCAGTGTACCACCATTGCTGGTTAGCTTGATACAGTAAGGTATCCAGATGGAGGTAAACGATGAATTAAAGTAACAGCTGTTTTCCCCAGCAGTAACATAATCAGGGCATTCTTTCCATTCTTGAGTCCCTTCTTGAGTGTTCCTAAAAGGGAGGGTTAAAAAGATTAATTGTTCCAAAAATCATGCTTAAGTCCAAGTAAGTTGCTTGATAGTCTGATTCAATAAATTGGAACACAAATATTTTGTGAAGAGGTATTTTAGCAACACTATTCGTGAGACGTATCACATTGGTGGACAATATCATCAGTGTCTAAAGATGGCTATGAGGCCATTAGGTACTTTTGCCTATGGATAAAGCTTTTGTTTATTGAATGCATACACTATGCCTGCTCATTAATTGATTCCTATGTAGGTACTTTATTATCCTTGTTCTGTAGATGAAGGTTCTGAGACTTAGGGACACTTTAAAAATGTTCATTAAAACAGTACAGAGAGTCACCCCACAAACTAGAGAATCCCAGAGAACAGTGAAGGTTTAGACCTGGCTGTTTCTCCAACCTATGGTAGAAGAAACTGAGGAGACAAACTGATGTGTGCTCCAGGCAGAGTGATGCATTATATCCAGCACCAACACTGTGCAGATATAAACATAAGTAAGATTTGGTCCCCTAATTTCAGGCTAAAAGAAGACTCAGAAATTCCCATTTGAGTAGTTTTTCGGTTCTCTCATATTCATTCCATTGATATTTAATGAGAATTGATTATGTGTAGAACATGATGCCAGACACTATGGGGGATTCATAGATGTTTAAGGAATTCCTCCTGCCTCAGAAGGAAGGAATAAATAATGGTATTACAAAGTAATATGGGTAAGTGCTCATTAGTAGTGCTCTTTAGGTCCCTTAAAAGTTCAGAAGAGGGAATGATTGCTCTGGCTCTTCATGGAAGGCTTCAAGGTGGAGGTATGTTTTAAGCATTCTTGAAGGATGGGTAAAAGTTTAATAGATGGCAATATGGCAAGGAAGGGAGGAAACAGAGAGGTTAAAGGGATTAAAGTAAGGGAGTATGGGCATGAGTGTGCTATGGGGAGCAAGAGGCAATGGAATGATGGGAAAATTTTCTTAAATTAGAATTGCCACTTGGGCGAGGTAATTCATTAACCCCCTATCATTCAGTAGCCTGTTAGTTGAGAATATAATTTGTAAGTCAAAGGGACATAAACCCACGGAATCTGTGGTTGTGGAAGATGAGGTAGGAATGGCTCTGTGCAGTCAGAGGCGCCAGTGGCTTGCAGGCCAGACTGTGGAGGTTTGGGACCATCCCTCTGTGGGATGGGTGCTGGGCAGCAGTGGACAACGAGGACACAGCAGGCTGTGGGGAAGGCAGGGCCTGGAAGGAAAGGATGCAAAGCTGGGAGAAGTTGCATATTTCCTTCTTATAGCTATTTCTCAGGCTGGTCTGCTTGGTACTAGGAAATAACTTGTGTAGTATCAGGGGGTCCTTGAGACAGCTGCTCCTCAGCTGTTGGAAGGAAATTGGGATTAAAATGGCAGAGACTCCAGGGTCTGAGACAGTGAAATGCTGCTTTGGTTGAGATTCTTAAAAGTTGCATATGCTGGCTGGGCACAGTGGCTCATGCCTGTAATCCCAGAACTTTGGGAGGCTGAGGCAGGTGGATCATGAGGTTAGGAGTTTGAGACCAGCTTGGCCAACATGATGAAACCCCATCTCCACTAAAAATACAAAAATTAACTGGGTGTGGTGGTGTGTGCCTGTAATTCTAGCTACCCAGTGAGCTGAGGCAGGAGAATTGCTTGAACCCGGGAGGCGGTGGTTGCAGTGAGCCGGGTTTGCACCACTGCACTTCAGCCTGGGCAACAGAGCAAGACTCCATCTAAAAAAAAAAAAAAAAAAGCTGCGTATGCTTGAATGAGAGACAGATTCATCTGTGATGCAAAAAGTAAGTGGGCAAAGGGCAGAAGAAAAGATAAGGTGTGTTTGTGTGTATGTGTGTGTATGTATGTGTGTCCATATTTAGAGTCAGAAGAAAAATATAAAAAAAATTAGGACTAGGTGGGTGGTTCACTGAATTATAGTATGCTTAATTTGATATTTAATTTCAAACTAAATAAGAGGGCATTAAAGAGAGTAGTTGTAAGACAATTACCCAGAAAATGAGGCTTTCACACAATAGAGGGGATATCAGATGTATTTAGCATAAATGATAGTAAAAAAGTTAGAAAACTCAAAGTATTAAGATGTTCCAAAGATGTAGATAGTGCTGGTAGGTTTGGATTTCTAAAAGGAGATTAGCTCTTTCATGTCTCACAAAATTTCTCAACAGTGGCATGTCAGTACCTTGGTCCCTATTAGGACTGTGTAAAAAACTCTGTTTAGATTATCCCAAATCCATGAACTCCACAGGACAAAGCATTTATTTTAAGCATGATGGATCAGGAACAGCTAGTTCAAAACACAACTTCCAACCTCTTTCTTCATGAACCGATATTGAATTTCATTTTAAATAAATATTTAAGACTTATATTTTAAACTCTTAAACGTAGACAAGAACCCAAAGGAGCTCATAAAACAGATACTGTGTCACCTGTCTTCACAGGGTTGAATGTCTCTACAGATGATCAAAATCAATTTATGGAAGTTACCCTCTGCTCTTACTCCCAAAAGTTAAGTGGTTTAGGTTCGCTCCCAGACCGTCTTGTGAAATGGAAGGAGTGAGAACCATAGAAAGAGACTATTATTAAAAATAAGAATAAAGAGCAGACTAAACTTCATTTAGTTTTTCATCTAAAGACAACCAATTGGAAAAGAAATAATACAAATAAAACATCATTTATGTTTTAAGGGCAGCTGTTTTCATGACAGAAAGCTCATGTGTTTTTGGCTTTAAATTTAACTCTTTTGTTTAAGAAAAATAAAAGTAATAATGCCCTTTATCCCTACTAATTTTCCACACAACCTTGCATAGGAAATGAAATTTCTCTTAAGACCGGGGTAATTTTTGAAGGGAGTTGAATGGGTATGGAAGAGGTGGGGAATACAGCCTTAAGGACTGAGTATTCATATGCCCACTTCCTTAAAAACACAGCATTTACATGCAAGAAGCTGAGAGCAGAGCAGCTCCAACCTGCTTCCTAGAGCCTCCTTTTGCCATGCCTGCGATTTGCATTCATCCTGAGTGCCCTGCAAGCTCAGAGGCTGAATTTGGCACAATTCACCATCACAGGATGGCAGAGACTATTTTGGGTCAGCTGCCCTAACATGCGGAGGCTGCCTCTTCTGCCAGCTACCTGGCAAGGGGCAGAGCCAGGCAAAACACCCAGTTGCCTGTAGGGCTGTGCCTGAACTGTCCTGTTGACAGTTCACATTCCGTTGTGCTTTAGATACTCAGGCCAGTAAACTGAAACAACTGCACCGCCCTTTTCTGCTCCTTTCTGCCTTCACTGACTCTGGTTTTGGATAAAGTCATCTCACAGTTTTATTTCTGTGTCAGGATGCGAAGCATGTTTCTACAGTTTCAGGAATTGCCTAGCAACTGAGTTCTAAATAACAATGACAAGAGTCAGAAAGCACATTTGTATTGTCCTCTTTGTGAAGTGGGCAATGAGAAGTCAAATTTATTTGTACACTCATTAGTCTAGTCCAGTCCTGATCCTCCTAATCCCTCAGTTCTACCCTTCTCAGACAGACTGGGCTGTGGGCTTATGGTGGTTTGGCTAAGATATTCAAAATAGTTATATTTTATAGCAAAAAACACAAAAATCTAATTTTGTAAGTTTGGGTTGGCACTTAATCATGAGATTGTACTTATCCCCCTGGGACTCCAAACACTACCAGGGCAAAAACTAAGACATCCTTCTGAATATGCCTGAAATTTTTCCTCTACCCAGTCACACTTTCAGCAGCTTCCTTGCTAGTATAGATTCTGGGTTTGAACCAGGGATGCTGAAATGACTGGGATGTACATAAGATGCCTATAGATAGTTATATGGCCCTGATTGACGAGGACAAGGGACATATGTTTATGAAAGCTTCATTCCTTTGGATTTCTCTTTTTGCTCATTTCAAATTTGATAAATATAGAGGTAGAAAAAAATTATTTTCATAAAGTGGACCCAGCTTAAGGGGTTATTCTGCTACTTTTCTCTACAGTTTGGCTAATTGTGCTTGTACAAATTGAGCTGGCTCTCTGAGATAAAGCATGAAGATCGCACCAAGTCTCCTTCTCTCCTTTTCTTTATTTACAAATAACATGATGAATTCTACACATTTCAAAAGTGTTATCAAACATACTAGCTTCATGTCTTAATGTATTTATAGAAATCAACTTTGTTTACTGGCCCCAATCTCTCTGTGGTGTCAGCCTTAAGGAAACATCGTATAATTGGTGCCCAAACACGACATCTTCACTTCACCTAAGAGACCTCTCTTACACTGAAAGGTGGAGAAGGTCCTCAAAGTATTTTTTATGTCCAAATTAAGCTGCAGCTCTGTATTAAAATGGTCATATACCAATAATTATACTAATTATAATAATTTATAGGTATAAATGGTCTTATACCAATTATAGTCATCTTTATAGTCCAAGAACTGGAATTCTACATCATAATTATTTAAAATTATCACTATAGTACTGATAATAAGAATACCAGCTACCATTTACTGAGTACTTATTATGTGTTAAGTACAGTGCTAAGTATTTTTCATGAGTTACCTAAGACAGTCCTCACAAGAAGCCATGAGACAAGTCCATTATCTCCTTTTTGCAAATGAGGAGGCTGAGTTGTACATAAACTGGTTAATTTCCTGAGTATTCCTTGGTGAGAAAGTGCAGAACTACACTGAAGTGCAGGTTTGTTGGCCCTGAACTCATACCCTTAAGTGCTGGCTGCATCTTCCTTCCCTTTCCCAGCTCTTCTGTGGGATAGACAGCGTCATCCTCTGACTAACAAACAACTTGAGCCAAGGATAAAGGGTCCTCACTAACCCTGCATCTTGGCTTAGGTCTTCTCTGAGTTGGGTGTAAAAGAAGAGATAATGAAGAGTTTAAGCCTAAAATGTAAAAAAAGTAAAAAAATATACAGAATAAGAGAAAACAAAAACAAAAATAATACCAGGTGAAGGGGAAGAAATAAACAACTTGGGTGGTACCTATATTGAGAGGTCTTTGTTTCACCCTTCCTCTGCTATTTTAGAGGGTCACTGGTAAAAATGAAAAAGTACTACAGTCTTTTATTAACTATATTTAAGAGACATAGTGTATTATCTGCCTAGAAACCAAGCCGCATCTTTACAACATACATCTTTTCAAAAAACACCTATAGTTTTCCATCACAAATAAAGTAAACTTCAAAGCCTTGCCCTTGCCTATGAGGTTTGGCATAGTCTGTCCCTAAGTAACTTTCCGATCCTTTCCCATATCACTATCCTCACTTTCAATCTTGTGCCTTCAGTGCTTTTCCTTCCCTCAAATATGCCAAGACTGCCTCAGGGACTTTGTACGCAATTTCCTCTGCCTGGATAGCCTTTCCCCCAGATATTCATGTGGCTGGTCCATTTCACTTATGTCTTTGGTCTAGGGCACCGCAGTAGAGAGGTCTCCTAGGACCACCCATTTCAATATTACTCAAGCTTCTTACACACACTGTCATCCACATGCACATGCCCATGTGTATCCATACACACTCTCACCCACACTTTGACACACTCTCACACACATACACACACTCCCACACACTGCTGATATGCTGCTTTCTGGCTTTATTTTTCCTAATAACCTATATTACTAGCTGACATTTTATTCAATTTTTATTGTCTGTCTCCCTGTGTTGGAAGGAAATCTCCCTGAGACCAGGGATTTTGTCTTTTTATAATCACTGCTATATCTCCAGTGCCTAAAATAGTACTCAGCACAGGATGGTCTTGATTAATATTTTTTCAATAAATGAGTGAATGAATACTAATTAATTACATAAATCACAACAAATCACTTCCATTCCTACACTACATGTGACTCAGTGTACTTTAGTAGGTACATCCATAGAGAGGAAAATCAGAAAGGTATGAAGGCAGCACCTTCTAGTATAGAACAGCTGTATGGGTCCTGGGCTCTTTAAACCATGATGAACTGCATCTGTCCAGTGGCATGAAAATGTCTCCAGCTCAGGTGAACGACACTTGGTGAATTTAGGCTTCTTAGAAGAATCTGCAGAATAAAAAGAAAAGGCAAGGCATGAAATCAGGTGGGTTATATACGATCCTAATGAGACACATATTTAAAGTGTGTAAAGAAAGTACTGGGATGAAGCCAGCATATTCTGTGTCTAGGAGGTGATGCCGATGTCTTCCAGAAAAGTTTTTTTTCCTGGGTCATAGTTTTAGAGCCTGTTGCTTGCCAGTGTCAGCCCTTGATCCTAGAGACAAACCATTTTGCCTTTTATTTCAAGCATTTCTTAGGGCCTGTTTAAGAAACCAGAGCTAGCAGTAAGGATGTGGATACAGGTAGTTCATCTGGAACTAGGAGTGAGGGAATGGGGAGAGTGGGAAGGAAAGGGAGAACTAATTTGTGTGTGTTACTGAGCTAGTTATCACAGTGGCTAATGGGGTCCAATCCCACTGAGGCTCCTCTGAGAAGCTGTGTAGAATACGTACCACCATTGTTATGCAGAAAGATGAGAGGCTAGGACATTTATCTGCCACTCCCAATACCCACTGTTTGAAGTGTACTTCAGAGATGTTCACCCCCATGCAATTCTAGGCTGTACCTGCAGATGAGCTGAGGGTCTTTGCTGAGACAGGCACCTGAACACTCAGGTACACAGTGGCAAGATGCATAGTGGCAAATGGACACCATAGATGATTGTGCTGACATCAGGTGGACAGGGGGGATGTAGTGTGGGAACCATAGCATTCACTACAGGGTCATTTTTCTTTTCATGACTTTTGATCCCTGTCTTCCCTCATTCACAGCCTTATGTATTTCCTTCCTTTGAATAACTTGCTTTTAATAAAAAGAATATGGCAGCATGGAGCAGATGTCAGTTATATGATTAGGTTACAAAAGGTTGAGACTTCTTTCTAACTAGCAGACTCACCCTCTTGCTGGTTTTGATGAAGTAAGCTGCTGTGTGGTGAGACCCATATAGCACAGAACTAAGGGTGGCCTCTGGCCAACACCCAGCAAGAAGCAGAGGCCCTCAGTATAAAAACCCTTGAGGAACTGAATCTTGCCAACAACCATGTAAGTGAGCATGGGAGCCAATCCTTCCCTATCCAGCCTTCAGATGAGACCACAGCTCTAGCTGACACTTTGATTGCAGTCTTATGGGAGAGCCTGAAGCACAGGACAGAGCTGGTGGCTTAATTTGGAAAAAGGCCAAGAGGTAATATTAACTTTACTAAATATTTGAATGCTATTAATATAGAGTAAATGAACCTAATATATCAGAACTTGAAAGCACTGCCCAAGAATGACATAAGCCACTTTTCTTAGTAAATGGAATATATCACAGTGAGTGTGAGAAAGTGGGTAACTCCTTTTTTGGAGACAAAAAGAACTATATCGTGGCTGCCCGCTTAGTTCCTCCTTAATTACCTCTTGTCCCATCTAGTACCATTGTGCCATTGTGGCTGAAGCATTCCTGAAGTCCAACTCCTTAGTGTCATCTTAAGGCTTTTTAAGTCTGAGAGGAACTGCCATAATCTTAAAATGAGCACCTTTTTCACTATGTCTAAAAATCCTATTAGAATCTTACTTTTTTGTTTCACTATGAAGACAAAACATGACTACCATAGACTCTTAGGTTTTCTCTGATAAGTCAGGAACAGAAAATCATTTCTGAACTAGTAATATTTCTTGCTTTCTTATGATTTTTAAAGGTTACACCTAAAGACAGTGTAATTCAACATCCATTTATAGCACCTCTGAAAGGAATGTTGCAATTAAGGGAGCCTATCTTTGTCCCTAAAAGAATTATTACTAAGAGCAATGAGTTAAGTTGGAATACTCATTTCTGTCAGTGATAATGCTGACGAAATATTAGCATTAATGCTGCTTGGCACTCAAAAATCTAGGCAACAGATTTGGGATTCATTTTCATTTCTTCTTTGGAGACTTACTTTTGAAAATAAGGATTTTGATTTGTAGTGATATCTTTAGTTATTATTACTATGTCCTATCATGTTACGTACTACATCATGTTGAACACTTTGCACATATGATCTCATTTAATACTGACCACTTTAGAAGGTGGGTCTTATTTCAATTTAGAAATGGGTGAAACTGGAGGGGAGATAAGTGAGTTTCTCACCTTTACATGCCTGTAGTAGCAAAGATGGGATTAAAACACAGGGCTGTGTGATTTTAAGCTAAGCTCTTTGTACTAGCAAAAAATAGTAGCTATTTTGTTCCCCAATCTCTCTTGCTTCTCAAAAAATTCCCACAAGAGAAATGATAAGCTCACATGTTCCCTTAATCAACACTCAGAAATTAGTAACCTGGCATGTCCCAAAAGCAACAATTCCCAACTGTAACTGCACATTGGAATCAAGGGAGGAGCTTAAAAAGTACTGATGCCTTGGTCTGCTCCCAGAGATTTGAATCAACCTGGGATGCAGGCTGGGTATTGTGATTTTTTTAAAGTTCCCCAGGTGCTTGCAAAGCATAGCCCATGTTAAGAACCACTACTGTAGAGAAATAAAGTTAGATGTAAGACTGAGAAGGTGGCTTTCCATATTGTTAGATTTCATGATCAATTCCAGCAGAGATATGTATCAGTAGTGAACATATGGTATGGACTCCCAAGATTCTAGTTCAGGATGGTGTAGGGAGGATATGATGAATATTGTCACTTCAGAAGAGTACAATGATGTTTTATAATGAATGCTTGAAGAGCTAAGATATTTTAACTATGTGTGCAAAGTAGTAAATCCAACAGATACTTTTGCCTAAACTGATAGACTATAAACTGGCAATAAGAATTAATTAATTAAGAAGTTGTGGCCTGGATCATCATGGCAGATAGGAGGCAGGACTAGATTGCAGCTCTGGACAGAGCAGCATGTGGAGGCTTGCATTGTTCATTTAAGCTCTGGATTGACTGTAAGACCAAACCAGCAATCCTGAGAGGACCCACAGACACTCTCAAGGAAGTGGACTGCTCCTGTAGGACCTGGGAGACACCCCAAATACTGTGAGTGCCCCAACTGTGGAAGTGGGAAAGAGACCCTCCTCTGCTGAACACACCCCCCCACTGGAGAAACTGTGTTTGTGGGAGAAGTTTCCAATCTTACCTAAAGCTGAGTCAGTTTAGAAAGCTGAGCGAAACACAGGAGTAGAAGCAGCAGAAAGGCCCTAGGAGCTCGCTGGGTCCCCAAGAAGCCAACTCTGGTCTGGTACCATGGGGATCCATAGGGAGGGTGGTAAGAGAAGCAGGGGGTAAAACTCCACAGGGAGAAGAAAATCTCTAGATGAACTCTGTAACAATTTGAATGGGGCAAGAAGCCTCCGGGCCAGAACTTGGGGGAGGGCACAAATCTGGTGTGCAGATTCCACAGGTAGGGGAAGAACCAAGCCCTTTCTTTTGCAGCTGGGAGGCAGGTAGCCTGGGGCAAGTTTTCAAGCCCATCTTGCCCATTACCTGAAAATAGACTTGGGGCTGTCATGGTGGGAGTGAGACTGGCCCTTTGGTTTGCATGGGAGGTGGGTGAGGACTGTGACTTCTGGCTTTCTCCCACTGCCCTGACAACCTTCATGACTCAGCAGAGGCAGATATAATCCTCCTAGGTACGTAGCTCCAGTGACCTGGGAATCCCACCCCCATTCCCTACAGCAGCCCCAGCAAGACCAGCCCAAGGAAAGTCTGAGCTTAACCACACCCAGCCCTGCCCCCGCCTGATGGTCCTTCCCTATCTACCTGGTAGCTGAAGACAAAAAGCATATAATCTTGGGAGTTATAAAGCCCCACCCACCGCCTGTTCCTCTCCGTACTACCACAGCTGATGCTATCTGGAAAGTGCCACCTCTTGGCAGGAGGCCAACCAGCACAAAATGGAGCATTAAACTACCAAAGCCAAAGTCCTTTGCACCCCACCCTCCACCATCCCACTGGAACAGGCACTGGTATCCATGGCTGAGAGACCTGTAGATGGTTCACATCACAGGACTCTGTGCAGACAACCCCTAGTACCAACCAGAGCCAGGTAGACTCACTGGGTGCCTAGACCCAGAAAAGAGACAACAATCACAGCAGTTCAGTTCACAGGAAGCCATATCCATAGGAAAAGGGGAAGAGTACTACATCAAGGGAGCACCTTGTGGGAAAAGAATCTGAACAACAGCCTTCAGCCCTAGACCTTCCCTCTGACAGAGCCTACCCAAATGAGAAGGAGCCAGGAGACCAACCCTGGTAATATGACAAAACAAGGCTCTTTAACATTCCCCCCAAAATCACATTAATCCACTAGCAATAGATACAAACAAACAAAAAAATCCCTGATTTACCTGAAAAAAAATTCAGGAGGTTAGTTATTAAGCTAATCAGGGAGGCATGAGAGAAAGGTGAAGCCTCATGCAAGGAAATAAAAAAAAAACAAAAACAATATAAGAAGTGAAAAGAGAAATATTCAAAAAAATAGATAGCTAAGAAAACTCCACAAAAATTCAGAAAACTTTGTACACACTTAAAGAAATGTGAAATGCTCTGGAAAGTCTCAGAAATAGACTTGAACAAGTAGAAGAAATAAATTCAGAGACTGAAGACAAGGTCTTCAAATTAATGCAATCCAACAAAGGCAAAGAACAAAGAATAAGAAAATATGAACAAAACCTCCAAAAAGTCTCGGATTGTGTTAAATGACCAAACATAAGAATAATTGGTGTTCCTGAGGAAGAAGAGAATTCAAAAGCTTGGAAAACATATTTGGGAAAATAATTGAGGAAAACTTCCCTGGCCTTGCTACAGACCTAGACATCCAAATATAAGAAGCACAAGGAACACCTGAGCAATTCATCACGAAAAGATCATTGCCTGGGCACACTGTCATCAGGTTACCAAAAGTTAAGATGAAGATAAGAATCTTAAGAGCTGTGAGACAGAACCACGAGATACCTTATAAGGAAAACCTGTCAGATTAACAGCAGATTTTTGTAGCACTTTGGGAGGCTGAGAGGGGTGGGTCATGAGGTCAAGAGATCGAGACCATCCCAGTCAACACAGTGAAACCCCGTCTCTACTAAAAATACAAAAATTAGCTGAGTGTGGTGGCATGCGCCTATAGTCCCAGCTACTTGGGAGGCTGAGGCAGGAGAACTGCTTGAACCAGGGAGGTGGAGGTTGTGGTGAGCTGAGATCACACCATTGCATTCCAGCCTGGGCAACAAGAGTGAAACTCTCTCTCAAAATAAATAAATAAATAAATAAATAAATAAATAAATTAACAGCACATTTCTCAGCAGAAACACTACAAGCTAGAAGGGATTGGGGCCCTATCTTCAGCCTCCTCAAACAAAACAATAATCAGCCAAGAATTTTGTATCCAGTGAAACTAAGCATCATATATGAAGGAGAGATACAGTTGTTTTCAGACAAACAAATGCTGAGAGAATTTGCCATTACCAAGCCATCACTACAAGAAATGCTAAAAGGAGCTCTAAATCTGGAAACAAATCCTGGAAACACATCAAAACAGAACGTCTTTAAAGTACAAATCACACAGGATCTATCAAACAAAAATACAAGTTAAAAACAAAAAACAACAACAAAAAAACGCAAAGTACACAGGCAGCAAAGAGCGTGATGAATGTAATGGTACCTCACATTTCAATACTAACATTGAATGTAAATGGCCTAAATGCTCCACTTAAAAGATACAGAACAGCTGAATGGATTAAAAACTCACCAATCAACTATCTGCTGTCTTCAGGAGACTCATCTAACACAGGACTCATATAAACTTAAAGTAAAGGGGTGGAAAAGGCATTTCATACAAATGGACACCAAAAGTAAGCAGGGGTATTCTTATATCAGACAAAACAAACTTTAAAGCAACAGCAGTTAAAAGAGAAAAAGAGGGACATTATATGATGGTAAAAGGCCTTGTCCAACAGGAAAATATCATAATTGTAAACATATATGCCCCTAACACTGGAGCTCCCAAAGTTATAAAACAATTACTAATAGACCTAAGAAATGAGATAGCAACACAGTTAATAGTGGGGGACTTCAATACTTCACTGTCGGCACTAGACAGGTTATCAAGATAGAAAGTCAACAACAAAAAAAAAACACCAATGTATTTAAACTATGCCCTGGAACAAATGAACTTAACAGATATATACAAAACATTTCATCCAACAACCATAGAATATACATTCTATTCAACAGCACATGAAACTTTCTCCAAGATAGACCATGTGACAGGCCATAAAACAAGCATCAACAAATTTAAGAAAATTGAAATTATATCAAGCACTCTCTTAGACCACGGTGGAATAAAATTGGAAATCAATTTTAAAAGGGACCTTCAAAACCAGGCAAATACATGGAAATTAAATAACTTGCTCCCGAATAAGCATTGGTCAAAAAAGGAAATCAAGATGGAATTTAAAAAATTCTTCAGCCTGAATGACAATAATGACACAACCTACCAAAACCTCTGGGATACAGCAAAGGTGGTTCTAAGAGGAAAATTCATAGCTGGAAATGCCTACATCAAAAAGACTGAAAGAGCACAAACTGACATTCTAAGGTCACACCTTAAGGAACTAAAGAAACAAGAATAATCCAAACCCAAATCCAGCAGAAGAAAAGAAATAGCCAAGATCAGAACAGAACTAAAGGAAATTGAAACAAAAAAATACAAAAGATAAATGAAACAAAAAGCTGGTTCATTGAAAAGATGAATAAAGTTGATAGATCATTAGTAAGATTAACCAAGAAAAGAAGAGAGGAAATTTAAATGACCTCACGAAGAAATGAAACAGAAGATATTACAACTGACATACTGAAATACAAAAGATTATTCAAGGCTATTATGAATGCCTTTATGCACATAAACTAGAAAACCTAGAAGAGATCGATAAATTTTTGGAAAAATACAACCCTCCTAGCTTAAAACAGGAAGAATCAGATACCTTGAACAGACTAATAACAAGCAGTGAGATTGGAATGGTAACAAAAGAATTACCACCACCAACGAAAAACACCAGAACCAGATGGATTTACACCAGAATTCTACCAGACATTCAAAGAATTGGTACCAATACTTTTGACACTATTTCACAAGATAGAGAAGGAAGGAGGCCTCCTGAATTCATTCTATAAAGCCAGCATCACCCTAATACCAAAACCAGGGAAGGACATAACCAAAATAGAAAACTACAGACTGACATCCTTGATGAACACAGATGCTAAAAATCCTTAACAAAATACTAGCTAACCAAATCCAACAACATTTCAAAAGGATAATCCACTATTATCAAGTGGGTTTCATACCAAGGATGCAGGGATGGTTTAACATATGCAAGTCAATAAATGTGATACATCACATAAACAGAATTAAAAACAAAAATCACACGATCATCTCAATAGATGCTGAAAAAGTATTCGACAAAATCCAGCATCCCTTTATGATTAAAACTCTCAGCAAAATCAGTGTACAAGAGACATACCTTAATGTAGTAAAAGCCATCTATGGCAAACCCACAGCCAACATAATACTGAATGGGGAAATGTTGAAAGCATTCCCTCTGAGAACCGGAACAAGACAAGGATGTCCACTTTCACCACTCCTCTTTGACATAATACTGGTAGTCCTAGCCAGAGCAATCAGACAAGAGAAAGAAATAAAGGGCATTCAAATTGGTAAATAGGAAGTCAAACTGTCACTGTTTACTGCTGATATGATTGTTTACCTTGAAAACCCTAAAGACTCCTCCAGAAAGCTCCTAGAACTGATTAAAAAAAAAAAATTCAGCAAAGTTTCTGGATACAAGATTAATGTACACAAATCAGTGGCTCTTTTATACACTTACAGTGACTACACAGATAATCAAATCAAGAACTCAACCTTTTTTACAATTGCTGCAACAAACAAACAAACAAAACTTAGGAATATACCTAACAAAAGAATTGAAAGACCTTGACAAGGAAAACTACAAAACACTACTGCAATAAATCGTAGATGATACAAACAAATGGAAACACATCCCATGCTCATGGATGGGTAGAATCAATATTGTGGAAATGACCATACTGCCAAAAGCAATCTACAAATTCAATGCAATCCCCATCAAAATGCCACCATCATTCTTTACAGAATTAGAAAAAAAATTCCAAAATTCATGTGGAACCAAAAAGGGCCCACATAGCCAAAGCAAGACTAAGAAAAAAGAACAAATCTAGAGGAATCACACTATCTGATTTCAAACTATAGTATAAGGCCATACTCACCAAAACAGCATGGTACTGATATAAAAATGGGCACATAGACGACCAATGAAACAGAACAGAGAACCTGGAAATAAATCCAAATACATACAGCCAACTGATCTTCAACAAAGCAAACAAAAACATAAAATGGTGAAAGGACACCCTTTTCAACAAATGGTGCTGGAATAATTGGCTAGCCATATGTAGGAGAATTAAACTGGATCCTCATCTTTCACCATATACAAAAATCAACTCAAGATGGATTAAGAACTTAAACCTAAGACTTGAAACTGTAAACATTTTTTAAGATAACATTGAAAAAACCCTTCTAGACATTGGTGTAGGCAAGGATTTCTTTACCAAGAACCCAAAAGCAAATGCAAGAAAAACAAAGATAAATAGCTGGAACCTAATTAAACTAAAGAACTTTCTATGACAAAAGGAACAGTCAGCAGAATAAACAAACAACCCACAGAGTGGGAGAAAATCTTCACAATCTATACATCTGACAAAAAACTAATATTCAGAATCTACAACAAAAACAAATCAGTGAGAAAAAAACAAGCCCTTTAAAAAGTGGGCTAAGGACATGAATAGACAAGTCTCAAAAGAAAATACACAAATGGCTAAAAAACATGAAAAAATGCTCAACATCACTAATGATTAGGGAAATGCAAATCAAAACCACAATGCGATACTACCTCACTCCTGCAAGAATGGCCATAATCAAAAAATCAAAAAACAGTAGATCAACATCTGCATGGCATGCATGCAGTGATCAGGGAACACTTCTACACTGCTGGTGGGAATGTAAACTAGTACAGCCACTTATGGAAAACAGTGTGGAAATTCTTAAAAGAACTACAAGTGGAACTACCATTTGATCCAACAATCATACTACTGGGTATCTACTCAGAGGAAAAGAAGTTATTATTCAAAAAAGATTCTTGCACATGCATGTTTATAGCAGCACAATTCACAATTGCAAAACTGTGAAACCAACCCAAATGCCCATCAACTGAGTGGATAAAGAAACTGTGAGAGATACACACATACACACACACACACACACACATACATACATACATATACACAATGCAATACTACTCAGCCATAAAAAGGAATGAATTAATGGCATTTGCAGTGACTTGGATGAGATTGGAGACTATTATTCTAAATGAAGTAACTCAGGAATGGAAAAGCAAACATTGTACGTTCTCACTGATACGTGGGAGCTAAGCTATGAGGACACAAAGGCATAAGAATGATACAATAGATTTTGGGAACTTGGGGAGAAGGGTGGGGGGGGCAAGGGATAAAAGACTATAAATATGGTGCAGTGTATACTGCTTGGGTGATGGGTGCACCAAAATCTCACAAATCATCACTAAAGAACTTACTCATGTAACCAAATACCACCAGTACCCCAATAACTTATGGAAAAAAAAGTTGTTATGCTGGTACTGCTCCTGAAATTGTGGTTTAGAAAGCTTGAAAATAATTCTACTAAATTCAAGTTTTTAAAACTAGATAAATCTTGATATTAAGTCTAAACCTACATTTAACAGTGTCAGATGGAGCTTGGAGGCATTGCTAGCTGCCACATATCATCTTAACATGACTGTGACTGTTCTGCTGTTCAGATGGCCTAAGCAGGTTAATGTTGGCTTCCTCCTTCACCATCTAGTAGCTTTCCTCTTGGAGGAAAATCACCTTCTCAGGTAGTATATACAGGTAGGATCTCAAGCAGCTCTTATACACAGAAATATTAATTTGCTTTATTCTCTGTTCTCTCACCAGAGATTCTTTTTTATGCACAACTCAAAACAAAGCAGAAATAACAACCAAATGCAATCACATACAATTTCCCAAAGTTGGCTTGGGGTTTGGGACTAAGAAAGGAGGAAGAGGAGCAACTGAAGAGTGAGGGGAGATTTGGAGGGAGAGGAGTCTTTGAAGAAAAAGGACAGTCTTCTTCAGAGAGCTCCAGGTAGGGGAGCAAAAGGCACTCAGAAGCTATCTGCCCTTAAATGGAGGACCTCCACTGCACCATGTCCTATGGACCAGGCACTGTCCACAGTACCTGACACTTTATATTATTCTTGAACAGAGGGTAGGGGACTTAGCTATTTTTCATGGTATGGGGGCTTGAAGAGAAAACCATGCCCTCTGACCAAACCGTAACTAAATATTACCAGTTGACAATTTCTTTTCAAGTTGGGGTGGCAGTAGACAAACATAAGGAAAGGAAGAAAACAAAACAAAACAAAACAATAGTTGTTAGCATGATTAAGAAAATCCAGAGCTTTGAGAGGCTAAGGCATATCACTTGAGGCCATGAGTTTGAGACCAGCCTGGGCAACAAAGCAAGACCCCCATTTCTAGAAAAAAATGAAAAATTAGTGGGTGTAGTGGTATGTGCCTGTAGTCCTAGCTACTCAGGAGGCTGAGGCAGGAGAACTGCTCAAACCCAGGAGTTCAAAGTTAGAGTAAGCTATGATCACACCACTGCACTCCAGCCTGGGTGAAAGAGCAAGACTCCATCTCAAAAAACAAAAATGAAAAAAAGAAAACCCACCAAATTAAACATGTGCAAAGAGATACGGAAGAAAACAATTTTTATAGAATAGGCAAATGATCTTCAAACGTGACTTTAATCCTAAATTAAAAAAGAAATTATAAAATCAAACCAGAGTATGTGGTTATATGGACATTAAAAATGAGAAGGGAAATACTGTAATGTAAGAAAAGCACAATTGGATCAAGACTTTCGGCCTGTTATGGTGGATTTGGGTTCTGCTAAGCAATCTGCATATGCAGTCAAACAAGGTTCAGTTTTAGAAGAGAATAGTTACCGCATGCTCACTCACCCTGATCTGGATAAAGAATGGCTATTATTGAACATAAGCCAAAGTGAAGAAATACTTATTGTCAACTGAAATCACTTTCATATGTTCTGAGGATTGCATAAGCACATTGGCCAGGCCAACTGTGGTGAAACTGTAATGTTCCTTTCACAAATAATAAACAAGAGACGGTGACTGCAGCAGAGCTAGTCTACTTCTTGGACTATGCCTGCATAGGCTTTGGGTAAAATCTTAGGGTGACTGGCCTAAATGTGTCAGTTATTTAAAAACACCTTTTGTATTTAGCCTTTACATTTGGTTAAGACAATGTTACAGAATGAAACATGCATGATCGTCAAAGGTTTGATGAGCAAATAAGATGATAATATGTAATTCTTCCATGAATGAAATAAGTTACTGCATTCAACATCATTACTTTTCCAAGTCTCCTTCTTAAGCAGGAACAGAATAATATGACAGCAACTATAATTATTTTGGGGTCTCTGTCTCTACACATTTTATATGTAATATAAAACATGTTTAAGAATGAGGTAGGTATTATTATTCTCACTACTGAATAGATGAGGACACTGAGGCACAGAGAAGTAAAATAACTGGCCCAAAGTCACTTGGTTATTAAGTGGCACAGTCTTGATTCCAGCATTCTAACTCAACAGCTGTGCTTCAGAATTTGTATTCTTTTTTTTTTTTTTTTGAGACAGAGTCTCACTCTGTCGCCAGGCTGAAGTACAGTGGCGTGATCTCAGCTCACTGCAACCTCTGCCTCCTAGGTTCAAGTGATTCTCCTGCCTCAGCCTCCTGAGTAGCGGGGACTACAGGCGTGTGCCACAACACCCAGCTAAATTTTGTATTTTTAGTGAGACAGGGGCTTCACCGTATTGGCCAGGATGGTCTCGATCTCTTGACCTTGTGATCCACCTGCCTTGACCTCCCAAAGTGCTAGGATTACAGGCCTGAGCCACCGCACCCAGCCACTGTACGTGGCTTTCAAAGTTTTTGGAAGTGACTTTCAGGAAAATTATATATATATAAATTTTAAGTTTAATTATAAATTTAAGTATATTAAAATAATATAATGTATTAATAATTTAAATATAGTGTGTTACTAATATATTAAATATATTAAGTATAGTATATACTATGTGTTATATAGTATATAACATACATCTATATAGTATATATTTATATATAATGTATGATTATATACTTAATATAGTACTGCTTAATATATTGTTTATTATATTTATATATTAATATAAATTAAAAACTAATATATATTAACACACATATTATATTATTAATATAAATATATATTTACATATTTATTTATTTATTTATTTATTTTAAGAAAAAGAGAGGAAAGAAAGTGAGAGTGAAAGAAAGAAAAAAAAGAATGTATGAGAGAAAGAAAGAGGGAAGAGAAAGAGGGAGAGAGAATGGGATTCTTATATTCACATATTTAAACTTTAAATATATATTTAAACATATTTTTAACTATTTAAAAATGTTCTCACATATTTATTTATATGATATATACACACATGTACATGTAAAATAAAATATCTCAAAATTACTAACTTACTGCCTGCATTGAATTCTGATTTCAATTTATAACTTATGCTACTTGTAACCCTATAAACTGATTTACTAATAGGTCACTACTTTCAGTTAGAGAAACATTGTGCATGAAGCTGATCTTGCCTCTGTGAAAGTTGAAGATTAGTAAGATTGGTGGTCTATAATTCCCTCAAAGAAAGGCAAGAATGTTTCCTTTGTCTGGCAAAGATTATGAGATGCTCAATAGAACTGTATTTTCTAGCTGAGTAAAAGTTACTCCTGAAATTATGTTTCCTAAAATATATTTTAAGATTCTCTGAATCATTAACAAAACCTGTTAAACATTATTTAACCTTTTTAAAGGCTGCATAGGGATCAGGGATTATCCTGCTGAATTATGGTGTACCTATGTGCAAGGCTGCTGAGAGAGACAGGCATCTTATCCCTACACTAAGTAGATTCACCACTGTGATGGTGACATTCATACTTTCACTGCAGCTTAGTATGATTCACACATAATTCGTTTCTCGGAATGACATCATTTATTAAAAACAATAGTTCTTTATCTCGAGAGAGAGTTGCCATGACAATTGATAGAAGCTACCAGGGAATTACTTTTGATAATACTGGGTAGAGGCTGAGAGTGCTGACTTTGGTGCCAGACTTCTGAGTTCAAATCGTACCTCCATCACTTAGGGCAAATTACTTAACTTCTTCAGTTTCCTCACCTGTAAAACGGGGATAATAACGGTATGTCACAGGGTTATTGTAAAGATTAAGTGAGAAAATCTATATAAAGTTCTTAGAACAGTGCCTGGTATAGAGTAAGCATTATATAAATGCTCAGTGCTATTATTTCCATCCTCACAATCAGCTGTGATTGCCAACCTTTGATTTGTTAACTGTTGTTACCTAAGAAGAGCAAATGATGAACATTGCTAATTTGGAATTTCATCCTGTAACTATAAGTTCATTAGTAATAGCTGAAACATGTAGTTATAGGTATATTGGTACTGGATGAAACATCCAAAGTATAGGCATCCAATCTTTTGGCTTTCCTGGGCCACACTGGAAGAAGAGAATTGTCTTGAGCAACACATAAAATATGCTAACACTAACAATAGCTGATGAGCAAATTGCAAAAAAATGTAATGTTTTAAGAAAGTTTATGAGTTTGTCTTGGGTGGCATTTAAAGCTGTCCTGGACTACCTGCAGCCTGCTGGTTGTGGGTTGAACAAGCTTGGTGTAGGTGGTGGTACTGTGGCAGCTATTTCCCTCACTGTTGAGAGGTGATTTTCTGTGGTTGTGTACTAGATAGTCATAGCTATCAAAGCCTGAGTTTTAGATATCTAGGAGAAGTTGCTATGTTATTACATATTAGAGTTAAAATTAACACTATTTGTTAGTTTTCTGCTTGCTGTAGGTGGTGATACTGTGAACAAGCTTGGTGAAGGTGGTGATACTGTGGCAGCTATTTCCCTCACTGTTCAGAGGCGATTTTTCTGTGATTGTATACTAGACAGTCATAGCTATTGAAGCCTGAGTTCTAGATAACTAGGAGATGTTGCTATATTATTACATGTCAGAGTTAAAATTAACACTATTTGTTAGTTTTCTCTCTCAATGATATGTCCAACGCTGTTGAATGGAACCCAGTATCACTGCATAATATGCTATGCAATGCTAGGCAATGCATAATATTTACTGATACTGGGTTCCATTCAACAGCATTATTGCATAGTGTATTATGCAATGATGAGTTCAATTCAACAGCTTTAGACATATCATTGAGGCAGAAAACTCATAAATAAATATGAGAATTTTTTTGCCCTTTTTTAAACTGTTGGTTTAAAACATCTTTTATCTGATGTAAGAATAGCTATCCCTGCTCCTTTTTGTTTTCCATTTGCGTGGTAGATCTTTCTCCAACCCCACTTTGAGCCTAACATGTGGAATGGGTATCTTGAAGACAGAAGATGGGTAATTTTTTAAAAATCCAATTTGCCATTCTGTGCCTCTTAAGTCAGACATTTAAACCATTTACTTTCAAGGTTGATATTGATAGTAAGGTTTTGATCTTATCATGAAGTTGTTAGCTGGTTGCTTTGAGAAGCTTTTAGAAGGCTGGCACTTCTAATTTTTGTAATTATTTTCATGTAGGTAGAATGTTTTTTTCTTTCTTTCTCTATATTATTAGCACTTTTAAAAACTTTTCCTTTTCCTTTCCCTTCCTCCCTATGGAGTGTTTCTATTACTTGGCTGCTAAATAGGGTCTGTGGACTGCGTATTTAAGTGTGTTTTTGTGGTAGTAGGTGTCCTTTTATAATTCTCATGTTTAGAATTCCCTAAAGGATCTCTTGTAAGGCTGGCTAGTGGTAACAGGTTCCCTTAGTGCTTACTTGTCTGAAAAGGATTTTATTTCTCCTTTGCTTAGGAAGCTTAGTTTGGTGGGCTATGAGATTCTTGGTAAGAATTTATTGTCTTTAAGAATGCTAAAAATAGGCCCCCAATCTCTCTGGCCTGTAAGGTTTCTGCTGAGAAGTCTACTGTTAGCCTGATGGGATTCCCTTTGTATATGATCTGGCCTTTTTTTTCTCTAGCTGCTTTTAAGATTTTTTTTGTTAACATTGACCTTGGACAGTCTGGTCACTATATGCCTCAGTGATTTTGTTTTGTACAGTATCTTGCAGGTGTTGTCTGGATTTCTTGTATCTGGTTGACTACCTGTCTAACAAAATTGGGAAAATTTTCTTGAATTATTCTCTTATATATGTTTTCTAGGTTGTTTACTTTTTCTTCTTTCTCAGGAATGCCAATAATTCATGGGTTTGATTACTTTACATAATTCCATATGTCATGGAGACTGTTCATTTAAGTTTTTTTCCTTTATTTTTGTCTGACTGGGATAGTTTGAAAGGCTGGTCTTCAAGTTTTGAAATTCTTTCTTCTGCTTGGCTTAGTTTATTAATAAAGTTTTCAATTGTATTTTGAAATTCCTTAAGTGTGTCTTTCATTTCCAGATGCTCCAATTGATTTCTTCTTAGGATATTTATCTCTACTTTTATTTCCTGGATTTCTTTAGAAATTTCTTTATGTTGATTTTCGACCTTGTCTTGGATCTCATTGAGCTTCCTTGAAATCCATGCTTTGAATGTTTTACCTGTCATTTCTGAGTTTCCATTTTGGTTAGAGACCATTGCTGGAGAGTGAATGTGATACTTTGATGGTGTTATTACTTTTAGAATTTTCATGGTGTCAGAATTCTTTTGTTGTTTCCTTCTCATCTGAAGAGGCTGGCACTTCTAATTTTCATAATTATTTTCATGTAGGTAGAATTTTTTCTTTCTCTATATTATTAGTGCTTTTTAAAAACTTCCTTTTCCCCTTCTCCCTAGGGAGTGAGTGTTTCTTTAGAGAATGCTGGGTATTTTTAGCATTCTTTACTTCTATTGCCCTAAGCACTTTTGGCTACAGGTTTTATATTGGGCTGTGCAGCTTGAACTACAATCTAGCAGATGATGCTTATTGGTAAGAGGCAGCTGCAGCCAATATAATCAATTATATTAGCTGGGTATATAATTGATCATCTTTTACTAGTAGAAGCTCCTTGTTGCCTCAGGCAATAGGCTGATTCATGAAGTGCATAGTGGTCTGAGTTCTTGCTCAGGCTAGTCAGGGAGGCAGGGGTCAAGACGGATAGAGCAGGACTGGGCAGGTCCACCTGCAGGTCCTCTCATGGCACACACAAGCACCATCTCTGAGGGAATGTCCAGTATGCAGTCACCCAGAGGTGGGAAACCTTCTCAGCCCCAAGTTCTCTGCATTGGATGAGGGGCAGGGGGGCCTAAACTCCTAACCCAAGAGAGTGGGCATTCCAGATGCCTGCAGATCTACCTGGGTATGGAGTGGAGAGGGCTCCTGGCATCAGGATCTCTGCATAGGAAGGGTTGGGAGCCTCAGGTTGCTGCTTGAAGTGAGTGGGTGCTTTGAATGCCTGGAGAACTTTCTGCATATAGTGGAGCAGGAAGAGCCCTCCTGCACCAGGATGTCTCCAGGAGGAGTCGGGTGATTCTGGCTGTTGAACCAGGCAAGTAAGTGCTTTGAATGCCTGGAGATCTCCCTGGGCATGAAGCGAAAGGCCTCCCTGCACCAGGATCTATGCAAAGGAAAGGTGGAGTGGCTCAGGTTGCTGATCCAGGGGAGGAGGTTCTCTGAATACCTGGTGATCTGCCTGGTCATGAAATGCAGCAGGCACCATGATCTTTGTTCATGAAGACAAAGTGGCTCAGGTTGCTGGGCCACATAAACAGGTACTTCAAATGCCTGAATTTCTGTCTGTGGTGGAGCAGAGAGGGCCTCACTGCACCACTGTCATTTCAGGGGAGCAAGCTGGGGCACCCAGCAATGGCACAGGCAGAGGAATTCCAGGTTCTAGGCTAACCCTGGCTACAAGTCTCACCGACCAGGAGAAACTGTAGCTGTAGCAAGTCTCTGCCCACCCCAGGCCTGTGATGGAGGAGAACACAATTTTGGCACCTGCTTCCGAGGTGCTTTCCATAGCTCTGGCTGTGGAGGTCCCTACCCCACTTCAAAGCAGGCACTCCAAACTCTGGTCTGAGACTAAAATGCTTGCACAGCCATGCTGTCAGGTTGTCAAGGAACGACTGACTTTCTATGCACCCGGATTAAAAACGGCATCCTGCTGTCAGTCAGGGGTCTGGGAAAATGTTCTCAGCTTTTCCTAGTGTCTCTTCCTCATAGCATCTCCAAGTCTCTCCCCAAGTAAGTTCCAGGGATTAGGAGAAATGAAGTGCTGAGCTTGAGTTGCTCAGATCCCCCGTGAAAAGGTGAGTCACGGAGGGAGGCTCTCTACCTCTCTCAAATACTGGGGCTTTACTCACTTTCATCAGCCATATGCCATTATAGTTGATGTTTTCCTGTGTTCTCCTCCCCGGGATCTGGAGTGTCCTTTACAATTCTGGTGGATTCCCATTTTCTTTCTTGGATTAAAACTCACAGACTTGATCTTTATGCACTATTGCTTTTTTCAAGTGGTGGAGGAACACCAAAGACCTCTAATTCACCAGCTTGAAGGGAAAATAAATGGTTCCATCTTTTGATGGAACTATTTTAGTTGATAATTTATGGAATCATCAATTTAATTATCTGGGCATTGGATTTTTGTTTTATTGCTTTTTAAGCTTTTTCATGTTTGTTAATAATTACATATTTTCTATTCTGTGAATTTTTTGTTCATATCCATTGCCTACTTTCTTTTTTTTATAGTTTGATTTTATTTTTAATGGATAAAAAATAATTGGATACATTTATGGGGTACAATGTGATGTTTTGATACATGTGTACATTGTGAAATGATCAAATCAGGCTAATTTGCATAGCCATTAAGTTAAATATCTATTTCTTTGTAGTGAGGATATTTAAAATCATCTCTTTTAGCTATTTTGAAACATACAATATATTATTATTATTAACTATCATCACCATGCTATGTAAAAGAACACCAAAACTTATTCCTCCTATCTAACCTGACTTTTACCAATGTCTCCCCTGTACTCATCTACACCTCCTCCCTCAGCACCTGGTAAACCACCATTCTATTCTCTGCTTCTATGAGTTCAACTTTTAAAAATTTCACATACAGTGTGAGATTTATTTGTCTCTCTGTGCCTGGCTTATTTCACTTAATATTATCTAGATTCATCCAAGTTTTAGCAAATGACAGAATTTCCTGTTCTTTTTAGGCTGAATAGTATTCCACTGTATATATGTACCACATTAAAAAAAAATCTATTCTTCTGTTGATATACACTTAGATTGTTTCCACCTCTTGGTTATTGTGACTAATGTTGCAACGAACATGTGAGTGCAGACATCTCTTTGGCATAATGATTTCACTTTCTTAACGTATATACCGAGTAGTGGAATTGCTGAATCAAATGGTAATTCTATTTTTGTTTTTTTGAAATACCTCCATTCTGTTTTCCAAAATGGTCACACTACTTTACATTTCCACCAACAGTGTATAAGGATTCCCACTTTCTCTGCATCCTCATTAACATTTGTTATCTTTTATCTCTTTGGTAATAATCTAAAAGGTATGAGGTGATATTATGGTTTTAACTTTCCTTTCTCTGATGATTAGAGATGGCAATCATTTTTTATACCTCTGTTGGCCATTTTTATATCTTCTTTTGAGGAATCTCTATTTAAGTTTGGTTGCCTATATTTTATTCATTTTATTTATTTATTTTTTATTATACTTTAAGTTCTAGGGTACATGTGCAGAACATGCAGGTTTATTACATAGGTACTATACATATGCCATGGTGGTTTGCTGTACCCATCAACCCATCATCTACATTAGGTATTTCTCCTAATGCTATCTCTCCTCTAGCCCCCCACTCTCTGGCAGGCCCTGGTGTGTGATGTTCCCCTCCCTGTGTCCATGTGTTCTCATTGTTCAACTCCCACTTATGAGTTGAGAACATGTGGTGTTTCGTTTTCTGTTCGTGTTAAGTTTGTGGAGAATGATGGTTTCCAGCTTCATCCATGTCCCTGCAAAGGACATGAACGCATCCTTTTTTATGACTGCATAGTATTCCATGGTGTATATGTGCCACATTTTCTTTATCCAGTCTATCATTGATGGGTGTTTGTGTTGGTTCCAAGTATTTGCTATTGTTAATGGTGCCACAGCAAACATATGTGTACATGTGTCTTCATAGTAGAATGACTGATAATCCTTTGGTTATATACCCAGTAATGAGATTGCTGGGTCAAATGGTATTTCTGGTTTTTGATCCTTGAAGAATCACCACACTGTCTTCCAAAATGTTTGAACTAATTTACACTCTCACCAACAATGTAAAAGTGTTCTTATTTCTCCACATCTTCTCCAGCATCTGTTGCTTCCTGACTTTTTAATGATCACCAATCTAACTAGCATGAGATGGTATCACATTGTGGTTTAGATTTGCATTTCTCTAATGACCAGTGATGATGAGCTTTTTCTCATATGTTTGTTGGCTATATAAATGTCTTCTTTTGAGAAGTGCCTGTTCATATCCTTCACCCACTTTTTGGTGGGGTTTTTTTTATTTTGTAAATTTGTTTAAGTTCTTTGTAGATTCTGGATATTAGCCCTTTGTCAGAGGGATAGATTAAAAAAATTTTCTCCATACTGTAGGTTGCCTGTTGACTCTAATTATAGTTTCTTTTGCTGTGCAGAAGCTCTTAAGTTTAATTAGATCCCATTTGTCTATTTTAGCTTTTGTTACTATTGCTTTTGGTGTTTTAGTCATGAAGTCTTTGTGTATGCCTGTGTCTTGAATGGTTTTGCCTAGGTTTTCTTCTAGGGTTTTTATGGTTTTAGGTCTTATGTTTAAGTCTTTAGTCCATCTTGAGTTAATTTTTGTATAAGGTGTAAGGAAGGGGTCCAGTTTCAGCTTTCTGCATATGGCTAGCCAGTTTTCCCAACACCATATATTAAATAGGGAATACTTTCCCCATTGCTTGTTTTTGTCAGGTTTGTCAAAGATCATATGGTTATAGATGTGTGGTGTTATTTCTGAGGCATCTGTTCTGTTCCATTGGTCTATATATCTGTTTTGGTACCAGTACCATGTTGTTTTGGTTACTGTAGCCTTGTAGTATAGTTTGAAGTCAGGTAGCATAATGCATCCAGCTTTGTTCTTTTTTGTTAGGATTGTATTGGCTATGTGGATACTTTTTTGGTTCCATATGAAATTTAAAGTAGTTTTTTTCTAATTCTGTGAAGAAAGTCAATGGTAGTTTGATAAGAATAGCACTGAATCTATAAATTACTTTTGGCAGTATGGCCATTTTTCCGATATTTATTCTTCTTATCCATGAGCATGGAATGTTTTTGTTTGTGTCCTCTCTGATTTCCTTGAGCAATGGTTTGTAGTTCTCCTTGAAGAGGTCCTTCACATCCCTTGTAAGTTGTATTCCTAGATATTTTATCCTCATTGTAGCAATTGTGAATGGGAGTTCACTCATGATTTGGCTCTCTGTTTATTATTGGTGTATGGAATGCTTGTGATTTCTGCATTGATTTTGTATTCTGAGACTTTGCTGAAGTTGCTTATCAGCTTAAGTAGATGTTGGGCTGAGATGATGGGGTTTTCTAAATATACAATCATGTCATCTGCAAACAGAGACAATTTGACTTCCTCTCTTCCTATTCAAATATTCTTTATTTCTTTCTCTTGCCTGATTGCCCTGGTCAGAACTTCCAATACTACGTTTAGTAGGAGTGGTGAGAGAGGGCATCCTTGTCTTGTGCTGGTTTTCAAAGAGAATGTTTCCAGTTTTTGCCCATTCAGTATGATATTGGCTGTGGGTTGGTCATAAATAGCTTATTATTTTAAGCTACATTCCATCAATATCTAGTTTATTGAAAAGTTTTAGCATGAAGGGGTGTTGAATTTTATCTAAAGTATTTTCTGCATCTATTGAGATAATCATATGGTTTTGTCATTGGTTCTGTTTATGTGATGGGATTACATGTATTGATTTGCATATATTGAACTAGCCTTGCACCCCAGGGATGAAGCTGACCTGATGGTGGTGGATAAGCTTTTTGATGTGCTGCTGGATTTGGTTTGCCAGTATTTTATTGAGGATTTTTGCATCAATGTTCATCAGGAATATTGGCCTGAAAGTTTCTTTTTTTGTTGGTCTCTGACAGGTTTTGGTATCAGGATGATGCTGGCATCATAAAATGAGTTAGAGAGGAGTCCCTCTTTTTCCATTGTTTGGAATAGTTTCAGAAGGAATGGTACCAGCTCTTCTTTGTTCCTCTGGTAGAATATGGCTGTGAATCCATCTGGTCCTGGACTTTTTTTGGTTAGTAGGCTGTTAATTACTGCCTCAATTTCAGAATTTGTAATTGGTCTATTCAAGGATTTGACTTCTTCCTGGTTTAGACTTGGGAGGGTATAAGTGTCCAGGAGTTTATCCATTTCTTCTAGATTTCCTAGTTCATTTGCATAGAGTTGTTTATAGTATTCTCTGATGGTAGTTTGTATTTCTGTGGGATCAGTGGTGCTATCCCTTTTATCATTTTTTATTGCATCTATTTGATTCTTCTCTCTTTTCTTATTTATTAGTCTGGCTAGCAGTCTATTTATTTTGTTAATCTTTTCAAAAAACCAGCTCCTAAATTCATTGATTTTTGAAGGGGTTTTTGTGTCTCTATCTCCTTCAGTTCTGCTCTGATCTTAGTGATTTCTTGTCTTCTGCTAGCTTTCAAATTTGTTTGCTCTTGCTTCTCTAATTCTTTTAATTGTGATGTTAGGGTGTTGATTTTGATCTTTCCTCCTACCTCTTGTGGGCAGTTTGTGCTTTAAATTTCCCTCCAGACACTGCTTTAAATGTGTTCCAGAGATTCTGGTATGTTGTGTTTTTTTTCCTTATTGGTTTCAAAGAACTTGTTATTTCTGCCTTAGTTTTATTATTTACCCAGTAGTCATTCAGGAGCAGGTTGTTCATTTTCCATGTAGTTATCAGTTTTGAGTGAGTTTCTTAATCTTGTCTTCTAATTTGATTGCACTGTGATCTGAGAGACTGTTTGTCATGATTTCTGTTCTTTTGCATTTGCTGAGGAGTGTTTTACTTCTAATTATGTGGTCAATATTAGAATAAGTGCAATATGGTGCTGAGAAAAATGTCTATTCTGGGTGGAGAGTTCTGTAGATGTCCATTAGGTCCACTTGGTCCAGAGCTGAGTTCAAGTCCTGAATATCCTTGTTAATTTTCTGTCCTGTCAATCTGTCTAATATTGACAGAGGGGTGTTAAAGTCTCCCACTATTATTATGTGGGAGTCTGTGTCTCTTTCTAGGTTGTTAAGAACTTGCTTTATGTATCAGGGTGCTCCTGTATTGGGTGCATATATATTTAGGATAGTTAGCTCTTCTTATTGCATTGATCCCTCTACCATTATGTAATGCCCTTCTTTGTCTTTTTTGATCTTTGTTGGTTTAAAGTCTGCTTTATCAAAGACTACGATTACAACTCCTGCTTTTTTATGCTTTCTATTTGCCAGGTAAATATTCCTCCATCCCTTTATTTTGAGCCTATGTGTGTCTTTGCACGCGAAATGGGTCCTGAATATAGCACATTGATGGGTCTTGACTCTTTATCCAATTTGCCAGTCTGTGTCTTTTAACAGGAGCATTTAGCCCATTTATATTTAAAGTTAATATTGTTATGTGTGAATTTGATCCTGTCATTATGATGCTAACTAATTATTTTGCCCATTAGTTGATGCAGTTTCTTTATAGTGTTGATGTTCTTTACAATTTGGTATATTTTTGCAGTGGCTCGTACTGGTTGTTCCTTTCCATGTTTAGTGCTTCCTACAAAAACTCTTGTAAGGCATGTGTGGTGGTGAAAAAATCTCTCAGCATTTGCTTATCTGTAAAGGATTTTATTTCTCTTTTGCTTATGAAGCTTAGTTTGGCTGGATATGAAATTCTGGGTTGGAAATTATTTTCTTAAAGAATGTTGAATTTTGGCCCCCCACTCCCTTCTAACTTGTAGGGTTTGGGCAGAGAGATCTGCTGTTAGTCTGATGGGCTTCCCTTTGTGGGTAACCAGACCTTTCTCTCTGGCTGCCCTTAACATTTTTTCCTTCATTTCAACTTTGGTGAATCTGATGATTATGTGTCTCGGGGTTGCTCTTCCTGAGGAGTATCTTTGTGATGTTTTCTGTACTTCCTGAATTTGAATGTTAGCCTGTCTTGCTAGGTTGAGGAAGTTCTGCTGGATAATATCCTGAAGAGTGTTTTCCAACTTGGTTTCATTCTCCCCATCACTTTCAGGTACACCAAATGTAGGTTTGGTCTTTTTGCATAGTCCCATGTTTCTTGGAGGCTTTGTTCCTTCCTTTTCATTCTTTTTTCACTAATCTTCTCTTCACGGTTTGTCTCACTGAGTTGATCTTCAATCTCTGATATCCTTTCTTCCATTTGATTGATTTGGCTATTGATACTTATGTATGCTTCACAAAGTTCCCGTGCTGTGTTTTTCAGCTCCATCAGGTCATTTATGTTCTTCTCCAAACTGGTTATTCTACTTAGCATTTCGTCCAACCTTTTTTCCAAGATTCTTAGCTTCCTTGCATTGGGTTAGCTACTTTAGCTCACAGCAGTTTGTTATTGCCACCTTCTGAAGCCTGCTTCTGTCAGTTCATCAAACTCATTTGCTGTGCAGTTTTGTTCCCTTGCTGGTGAGGAGTTGTGATCCTTTGGAGGAGAAGAGGCATTCTGGTTTTTGGAATTTTCAGCCTTTTTGCACTGGTTTCTTCCCATCTTTGTGGATTTATCTACCTTTAGTCTTTGACGTTGGTGACCTTTGAATGGGGTTTCTGAGTAGACCTTCTTTTTGTTGATATTGATACTATTCCTTTCTATTTGTTACTTTTCCTCCTAACAGTCAGGCCCCTCTGCTGCAGGTCTGCTGGAGTTTGCTGGCAGTCCACTCCAGACCCTCTATGCTTGGGTAACACCAGAAGAGGCTGTACAACAGGAAAGACTGCTGCTTGTTTCTTCATCTGGAAGCTTTGTCCCAGAAGTGCACCTGCCAGATGCCAGCTAGAGCTCTCCTCTCTGAGGTGTCTGTTGGCCTCCTGGGAGGTGTGTCTCAGTCAGGAGACATGGGGGTCAGGGACACACTTGAGGAGGCAGTCTGACCCTTAGCAGAGCTTGAAGGCTGTGCTAGGAGATCTGTTTCTCTCTTCAGAGCCAGGTGGCAGGGACATTTAAGTCTGCTGGAGCAGCGCCCACAGCCACCCCTTCCCCCAGGTGCTCTGTCCCAGGGAGATGGGGGTTTTATCTATAAGCCCCTGACTGGGGCTGCGGCCTTTCTTTCAGAGATGCCCTGCCCAGAGAGGCAGAATCTAGAGAGGCAGTCTGGCTACAGTGGCTTTACTGAGCTGCAAAGCCTCCGCCAAGTTGAAACTTCCCCTTTGTTTACACTATGAGAGGAAAGCCACCTACTCAAGCCTCAGTAATGGTGGATGCGCCTTTCCTCATCAAGCTTGAGCATCCCAGGTCAACTTCAGACTGCTGTGCTGGCATGAGAATTTCAAGCCAGTGGATCTTAGCTTGCTGGACTCTGTAGGGGTGGGATCCACTGAGCTAGACCACTTGACTCCATGTCCTCATTCCCCTTTCCAGGAGAGTGAACAGTTCTGTCTCGCTGGCATTCCAGACACAACTGGGGTATGAAAAAACAACTCCTGCAGCTAGCTCCTTATCTGCCCAAATGCCTGCCCAGTTTTGTGCTTGAAACCCAGGGCCCTGGTATCATAGGCACCTAATGGAGTCTCCTGGTCTGTGTGTTGTAAAGACCATGGGAAAAGCATAGTATCTGGGCCAGAGTGTATCGTTCCTCATGACATAGTCCTTCAAGGCTTCTCTTGGCTACAGGAAGGAGTTCCCTGACACTTTTTGCTTCCTGTGTGAGGTGACGCCCCACCCTGCTTTGGCTTGCCCTCTGCAGGCTGCACCTGCTGTGTAACCAGTCTCAATCATATGAGCTGGGTACCTCAGTTGGAAATGCAGAAATCACTGCATTGATCTCTCTCGGAGCTGCAGACTGGAGCTGTTCCTATTTGGCCATCTTGCCAGCCTTCCCGGTTAGGACTATATTTTAATAGTGTTATTGGCTTTCTTCTTGTTATTGAGTAGATTGATTTCCTTGCACCTTTTGAAATATTAACCCCTTATCTAACATATGATTTGCAAATATTTTCTCTTAATCTGTAGGTTGCCTCTTCACTCTATTAGTTGTTTCATCTGCTGTGCAAACGTTTTTTAGTCTGATGCAATGCCATTTGTCTATTTTTGCTTTTGTTGTCTGTGATTTTGGGGTCATATCCATGAAACTTCTACCCAGACTAATATCATGGAGCTTTTCCTCTATATTTGCTTCTAGTAGTTTTATAGTTTCAGGGCTTATGTTTAAGTCTTTAATCCATTTTGAGTTGATTCTTGTATAAGGGATGAGATAAGGGTCTAATTTCATTCTTCAGCATGTGGATATCCAGTTTTCTCAGTACCATTTATTGAAGACACTGTCTTTCTCCATTGTGTGTTCTTGGTACCTTTGTTGAAAATCAATTGATCATAGATTTGTGAGTTTATTTCTGGGCTCACTATTCTGTTTCAGTGGTTGATAGGTCTGTTTTTATGCCAGGAGTATGCTATTTTGAATATTGTAGCTTTGTAATATATTTTGAAATCTGGTAATGTGATGCTTCCAGCATTGTTCTTTTTGGTCAAGATTGCTTTGGCTATTTGGTATCTTCTGTGGTTGCATATGTATTTTATAATTTTTTTTCTACTTCTATAAAAAATGACATTGGAATTTAGATAGGATTTCACTGAATATAAAGAATGCTTTGGGTAATATAGATCTCTTAACAATATTAATTCTTCCAATCCATGAACATTTATCTTTTCATTTATTTTTATCATCTTCAATTTCTTTCACCAATATTTCATAGTTTTCAGTAAACAGATATTTTCCTTCCTTGGTTAAATTTACTTCTAAGTATTTTATTTTTTTGATGCTTTAAAAAATGGGATTGTTTTCTAAATTTCTTTTTCAGATAGTTTGATGTTAGTTGGGCATTTGATTTTTAAAAGTTCCCCAGTGATTTTAATGTGTAGCATTTGATGGTTAATTTTGGAACCACTGACTTACATCATTTTTTCCCTTCAGAGCTTAGAAGACATCCTGCTTGCTACCAATAGAGCCCTGTTTCTGGTTCTCACATGTCAAGTTTTTAGCCAGGAATGGTAGGAAAAAGTAAATGTGGGGCATTCCAATCCAAGCCTGAAAGTATAGTGATGCTTTGCCAACATCAAATTTCTGTCACTGAAAAAATCTGAAGCTAATGAAGTCTAAGGGGAGCCTTCTATTGCCAGAAGAAACCAACTGAGAAATGAAACTTTGTTTTCTATCTTGTGATTTTGTTGAGGCCGTCTATTTCCATTGATGATAATATAGTCTTGCATGTAATTTCATTTCTGAGGCTTGAAGTTTCAAATACAACAAAATAGGGTCTTTTGTGATGAGCACATTAAAGCTTTTTAGTTTTAGAGTTTAGAGATGCAGTTAATATTCATTCATTCTTCAGTTATTCAACAGTCATTGAACACCTGTTGATGTGCAGGCTTCGGCTTAACAGCACCGCTTGCTAAAACAGTATATTCAGTCCAAGGATCATAGCACACTGAACAGAATATTTTATGTAAAGGGGCTGGGCCAGTTTCCTGAGAATGAGAATCATTTCAGTCACTGTTTCTTAATAATTTTTGCTGCATGGTGGAATTACTTGGCTTGGTGGAATTACTACCACTACATTTAAAATTCCTAAGTTTATGTTCAGATTTAAAAAATGTTTCATATACAAATAGTCCCTGACTCATCATAGTTTGACTCAGGATTTTTTGACTTTATTATGAGTTAATCAGGGTATTAAATGCATTTTTAAGTTTTGATAGTTCTGATTTCTGATTTATTTATTTATTTTTTATTTATTTTTTTATTTTTATTGTTTAATGTTTTGGGGTACATGTGAAGAACATGCAAGATTGTTGCATAGGTACACACGTGGCAGTGTGATTTGCTGCTTTCCTCCCCTTCACCTATATCTGGCTTTTCTTCCCATGCTATCTCCCCCCACCTCCCCACCTCCCACTGTCCTCCCCTATTTCCCCCCGAACAGACCCCTGTGTGTAGTGCTCCCCTCCCTAAGTCCATGTGTCCTCATTGTTCATCACCCGCCTATGAGTGAGAACATGCGGTGTTTGATTTTGTGTTCTTGTGTCAGTTTGCTGAGAATGATGGTTTCCAGATTTCTGATTTTTAAAAAAAAATTTACAATAGGCTTATTGGGATGTAACCTCATAAGCTTAGGAGCATTGGCATGCAATATATCTCTATTTTTATAAAGAGAATAGCCAAGATGATAAATGCAAAGATAAATATGGTCTACAAGCACAAAGCCTCCAAAATGCAAGAACAGAGAAAATTTTTCTGTTAATATTTATAAATATACATATTGCTCAGAACGTATCTTGTCATTCTCTTATGTGTATGTTTTTAATTTTTATTTTTTTTCCGGTATATATTACTGCAGTAAGATAGCTGTGTCACACTTCCATTTTTCTAAACTAAGGGTTCTCAACCATGCGTGAGTTTCCCAGCAGACATTTGGCAATGACTGGAGACATTTTTGGTTCTCAAAGGGTGATAATGGCATCTAGTGGGTTGAGGACAGGGATGCTGTGAAACATATTACAATGCACAGGATGGCAGCCACAACGAAGAATGGTCTAGTCCAAAATGTCAGTAGTGCCCTATTCCAAACAAATAATTAAAATCACTAAATTACAAAACAATTCTTCAAAATTTAAATATGTACCCAGAGTAAAATAAACTAACACAAAAAGTGAAAGCCTCAGTATCTCCTAGCCTCTTGCCTGTCTAAACTTTCTTTTTCTGTCCAACAAAGAAAAACATGTTGCATTTTTAAGTCCTCTAGATATTTTTCGAGATGATCACATGAGATATTCCCTGTTTCAATTAATCAACAAGTGGAATTTGTGTGTAAGGCACTCTTTAGGTGTAGTGAGAATTATAAAAATGACATGCTACATGGATCTACCTCGAAGAGCTGTAATCCAGTAGAGGAAATAACTCATTTACATAAGCATATATAGAAGTAGGTAACAATAAAAGGCAGTTGAAGATAATAATTGCTTCAGAATATCAGAGAAAGTAGTGATTAATGAGAACCAGTAGTCTGAGGGAGAGACAAAGTTTTCATGGGGGAGTAAGAATAGGGTCATCGACTCAACCCAGTTTGCTGGAAATGGAAAGACACTGAGGATGATCACCAACCACATACCACAAGGGAAATATCTGTACACAAACGTGGGTTTATTTCCCCCCATACCTACTGGATCAGAATTTGCATTTTAATAAATTCTAAGCTATCTGTATGCACATTAAAGCTTGAAATGCATTTATTTGGGCACCTGACTGCTAGCTAAGGCCTCCTTCTAATTGGACAGTGATTTTTAACTCTGGCTGACAACCTAATCACTTGGGGATCTTTAACAAAATACCTTCCACAGGTCTAATTTAATTGGATTGCAGTGACGCCTGGGCATTGGTATTTTTCAAAATGCCCCGGGTGATTCTAATGTGCAGCCAACGTTGAGGATCACTTAATTAGAACAATGAGCTTCTATGTTATATTAGTACAATCAATTCCTTAAACAAAAATATTGAAAGGCCTATCAGATACTGAGTTCTGTGAAAAACAAACTAAATAAGGATTGGCGAGGTGAAGCAGCATGCATTGAATCCCCAGGGGCATCTGGGCCAACCTCTGTGTAAGAGGATGTTGAGTGTGTCTGTGTTAGCTCTCAGGGGACGACAATGAGGCAGAAAACAAACATCATTCTTGTGGGTGATCTTCCTGGGTCTACTAGGGAGGTTTGACCTTAAATTCCACTTGTGTATAGCAGAAACATGTTCACTGCTGTGTTACAGTTGTTCTAAAGTTGCAATTTCAAATATATATGTAGTGGTGGGGCGTACAGCTGCCTTAATTGTGGTAGTCATGGAAGTCAGTGTTAGATTCTTTAACGTAGATCCTAAGAGCAGAGCCAACTCCAAGCTCCAGAATGGCCCTGTGTCAGTTCAAACAGTACAACAGCCATGTTGCCTTTGTGGGAAACTTACGACTTTTCACCAGAGCACATCATTAATAGCAACCCTGGCACCATTCTCTTTGGCAAATTTCCTTATTCCTCACAGTTATTGATTCATGTGCTTTTTCTGGGCTCTTTGTTCGAGAGATTTGTGATTTAGAGAGACACACTTTCATGTGAACAAGCATCATCTGGGGATCTTGTTAAAATGCAGATTCAGTAAGTGTGAACTGAAATATTGCACTTTCAATAGGTTCACAGATGTTGATGCTGCTCTGGGGACCACATTCTGAGCAATAAAAGCTTAGATCTGTGCTGTCCAATATGGTAGCCATGAGTCTGTCATAGCTATTGAGCACTTGAAATGTGGCTAGTGTGACTGAGAACTGAATTTAAAATTTTATTCAATTTTAATTAATTTAAACTCAAATTTAAAAATAAAAGCAGTGAAAAATATTTTTTCCTAAATGCAACATGCATAATTTTGATAGGGCTACATTTCACTTTAATTGCTGAAAATTTAGCATCCCAATTGAGATGTGCTGGAAAGTTAAAAAGCACACCCAGATTCTGAAGATTTATTAGGAGAAAATAATGTAAGAGACAGCTCATTAATAATGAATGCTTTTATTAGCTTCACTACATGTCAAAATGATAATAGTTTGGATATATTGGGTTAAATAACCTATAATTGTTAAAATTAATTCACCCTCTTTTTAAATGTGGCTACTAAAAATTTTAAAATGGCATATGTAGCTTGCATTATATTTGAAAGTGACAGTCAAGATGGTAGAACTTATTTAAAAGGAAAAACATTTACATAAATATGAAGAATTCATAAAATGTATTGCATCAGGCTTAAAAATAGATGAAAACTGTTGCTGAATTGGCAAATTGTATATCATGGTGATATGGTTTGGCTGTGTCCCCATACAAATCTCATCTCAAATTGCACCTCCCATAATCCCCACGTGTTGTGTGAGGGACCTGGTGGGAGGTAACTGAATCATGAGGGAAGGTTTTTCTCATGCTGTTTTCATGATAGTGAATAAGTCTCATGAGATCTGATGGTTTTATAAAAGGCAATTCCCCTGCACATGCTTCCTTGTTTGCTGCCATGTAAGATGTGTCTTTGCTTTGCTCTTCCTTTGCCTTCAACCATGATTGTGAGGCCTCCCCAGCCATGTGGAACTGTGAATACATTAAACCTCTTTTTCTTTATAAATTACCCAGTCTTTGGTGTGTCCTATGGCAGTGTGAGAATGGAGTAATACACATGGTATAGTGCTAACATGGTCTACCTTCCTGAGAAATTCAGACTTTTCATCTAATTCATGGATAGTCAAGGGCCCCTCAGGAGGAAACTCGACCTAACCTTCTTGAGCAGAGTTTCTAATATTCGAAAACCTTCCTAACTTATTTCCTTTAAAACACACCCATCCTGCTCTAATCTCAGAGCGTTAGTAGGCAGTGGTAGTATGCAGTAGTAGAAGGAGCACAGTCTTTGAAGCTAGCTGGACTTCAGTTTGAGTCCCAGCTATGCAACTTACTAGTAAGGTTATATAAGTTATCGGAGCTCCAGTTTTCCCCTGTGTAAAAAGAGAGAAAAATACCTGTCTTATACAGTTGCTGAAAAATAAATTATTATAGAGTACTTAGAGTACTTGGCACTTGGTTAGTCTTCAATAAAGAAGCACCACCATTATTATGCTACTCTAGTGGGTTAATAGATCCCCAAGCCTTCGTTTGTTGACTTCCAAGAAAATTTTGAAACTTAGAAAGGCCTTACGTATTGCAATGTCTTAGCCTAAAAATATGCCTCAAAATTCAAATCTAAAGCACTGGATTAGACAACTCTCTTCACAACCTACCAAAACGGAAGCTACTTTTTAATCCACTCTTAAATGTAAAATAAATTTAGGTCAGAAGTAATGGACTCCCTAGGTTTTATGGTAGGGTTTCTCAACTTCTACATTACTGGTATTTTGGATCAGATCATTTCTTGTTGTGGAATGCTACCCCATGCATTAGAGTATGCTTATCATCATTCCTACTCTCTACCTACTAGATACCAGTAGCATTCCTCTCTTTTCCATTGTGAAAAGTAAAATAATTGTCTCTAGGCATTGCCAAATGTCTCCTGGGGGACAAAAATCACCCTTGATGAGAACCACTATAATATGAGAATTATCATTCACTTTATAAAGCTCAATTGCAGGTGCTTTTATTACATTTGTATTGGATAATTTTTATGGTATACAAGCAAAAATAACAATGGATAAAAGTTCTTTTTAACCATGATTGATTGAGCTCCTACTTTGTGCTAGATTTTTGCCGTTTTCTTTCTCATTCCATCTTCATAACTCTTCTGTGTGGTATGCTGTATATAGTCTTATAATCCTCATTTTACAGAGAAGGAAACTTAACTTCAGGAAAGATAATTTTTAGCCAAAACACAAAGGTAATAAGTAGCAAAGCTGGGATGTGAAGCCAGATTTTTCCTACTTCAAAGTTTTCTTCCCATAGGTAGCACTGCCCACTGCCTCTTTTAGTTTTATTAGGGTTTTCTCTTTATGATAAGGTTGCTTTTTTGGCAGTAGGCTCAGAGACTTATTGGCTCCTATGAGCTGTTAGATAGCTGTATTGATTAGAGTCCTGTAGTTGATTTGAGATAGTTTTGTACTTTCTCTTTTACCCTAATTTATATAAACAAAACAAACAGAAAAACATCTTTATTATCAGAACTATATGAATTCCGTTAACAACAATGCCAGATCCCCTCATAAAAATGAGAAACTAAAGACAGTTCCTGACTCTGAAAAATTTCAATCTGGTTGGGAATATAAGATTTATACATATAAAATAATCTGAAAATAAAACATTTTAGGACCAGCTACTCAGAAGGCTGAGGTGGGAGGATCACTTGAGCTCAGGAGTTTGAAGCCAGCCTGGCCAACAGGCAAGACCCTGCTATAACAGCAAGAAAAAGGAACATTTTAGGATATACTGGAATAGCTATATAGAACTTCAAAAGAAATGGGAAAGGCCAAATATGTTACTGTAGACTTACAGTACTTCATAGAGAAGTTACAATAGGAAACAGAGTAATAAAAAATAGAGTTTAGTAGGTTGATTATAACAGATATTATATTTCTAAATTCCCATTATGAGTGAAGAGAAGAGGTTAGGTGTATATTGGCAAGTATCTACTTATCCACTAGTGGACAATATCCCACTGGACAACTCTCAAGAATAGAAGGAATAAAATCATGGTCCACATTTTCCTCTCTCTCTTTCCAGTCAGGATCTCTGCTTACTTCTAACCATCACCAAAGGATAGATAGCCACATAGAAGAACTAGAGAAGCCATATTCATTTCTAGCATTAAAAAAGACTCTGAAAACATTACTTTGGCAGAGAAAATCATTTATATGTAGTCACAGGCGCTTAGGGCTGGAAGAGACCTTAACAGTCATCTGGACCTACTATTTCATTTTAGAAATGAAGAAAATGATGTCTCTGAAAGATGAATAAATTGCCCACGGTCACATTATTGGTAAGAATCCATGCTGTGTTTTGCTGCCTCCTGAAGTAAAAATCATGGTCTCTAAACTGAGATGATCTCGTAATGATTACTTTTATATATTTACTTCATATCCACCAACTGCAATGCCCTTACCCAGCTTCCAAATGTCATGTTTATAGAAAATGAACCAAGGTTGATCCTGAGCACCAGATTTGATGATAGAATATTAATACCATGTTCAGGGTTACAGTGATAAGAAAGACAGGTCCCTGACTAGGCATTTTGTAAACTTACAAGAAACCCCAAAAAAGAATCATTTTGAGTACTGATATTCAACTACATAATAAGCTCAAAATTCCATGTATAATCAACATATTTTATTACACTAGATGGCAGCAAATAGGTAGCTAGATATATAGTCAGTTAATCAGGAAATGGAAAACAAAATGATACTACACACAGATTGGGTCGAAATTTGCCTGAATAAAGTAAGTGTCCATGAGCATTAAGCTCTTGCCTGCTCCCAAACATTCTTGAAGAAGTCATGATTGCATATATTTTTAAAATCAAGCTTCCTCCTTACACCTAGCGGTGTGCTAAACAATGCTGTGAACTACTTCAACTTTGAATTGTATAACTGCTGACTTCTTGCCAGGTAGGGCAATACAATATGTATTTTCAAGATTTTTTCTCTGGTCATCAGAGGCAGCATAATAATAAGAAATGGGGGATGGACAGGAGTGCAAAGATAGGTTCTAGAGGAGATGTTGCATGATATGACATCAGGATTCACAGGACAGAAAGGAACATTAACAAAAGCTGGCTGCGAATGTTGGCAAACAAGTATTTGAAATTAAATAAAAATAGAGGCTACAGTTTACTGTCTTCAAAATGGACCATGCAAAACAATCCATTGGGTAATGAGAAGATACTAAAATGTTTATTTGTATGTGTTGTTTATCTAAAATAGGAAAGAAATGAAGGTTTTCTAGAATTGAGCATGTTATGAGTCACATAAAGCCTTCACTCAGCCTATGTCTGAGTCACATGCTGCATTTGCCAGATAGGAATTTTGCAGGAGTGGGAGGGCTACAGTTCAGAGGGGTTGTTTGTAGTATCTTTAGTTATCTCCTCATGTAACATTTAGAGCATTTTTTTTTTGCAGGTTCTGTATGACTTATTTTGTGGATAAACAGATTATACTGACTTACCATTGATTTAGCCAATAATTGTGTGACAAATAAATGACTTAAAAATTCATGTAAAGAAACTTCATAGTAGAAGTAAAACTATGCAAGCCCAAATCAATAATAAGAAAATAGCTGAGCTAATACTTTTCTTAATCCTGGAATAAGCTTTCATCAATTCTAACCAAATCTGATAAGTTGTCTTCCAAAATAGGAAATTATCCCAAAGACTATTTGAAATAAATATCTACTCCTACTGCTATTAAGAATAAACCTTTAACATGGTATATATTGTGCTTTTTTCAGAAATGAGACAGACAGCCACTAATGCCAATCTTATATTTAAAACCAAATTTGTATGTATATTTATGTTTTATAATGAAAAGAATATATTAGAACATTGTATGTATATATAACTTACACATATGTAAACATATGTATCATGTGTGTTCAAAAATTACTCTACTAATGGGATGTGGAATACAAATTTTAGTGACTTATGACTGAGCATAACCCCCTCATAGATAAATAAATAAAATGAGGCAAGAGGCTTAGAGACTGCCAATGTCACCACAGAGCATTGTTGCCCAAATTCTTATTATTCAAACACTTTTCGTTTCATTCTACTTTGCTTCCACATCTTCCTCAGGTTTATCTAATTAGGTAACATTTAGGTACACAAATTCAAGGCACAGACTTGGGCTCCTTATCCTCTTACAACTCTCCAAGTGCCTTTATCCTTAAATAATTGCTCTGTTAGAAGCACAAAGGTGTGAAAAATATTAAAGAAACAGCATCTACCCATCAAAGAAAATGCAACTATGTGGAAAGGAAGGGCCTAAATATTAGAGCAGAAAGATACTACAGGATAAGCTAAGCACTTATTCTTATAAAGAAATCTTTTTGGATGAGCACCCATAAAGCAGGAGAATTTCTAAAGATGTATTCACCATTTTGGACTATATAGGAGAATGAGGAAGGGCTTAAAAATTAGAGGTTGACTTGGGTATGGAGAAAATAGTCTGGCATTCTGGGGAAGACAGAAGGGGATGAAGGGATGAGAGAAAACCGCTCTCAGATGACAAGTTTCATGGCCCTGATAATTTTCTTACATGTTGGCTCCCTTTCCCTTATAGAGCCTTGCTGAGAGACTGCAATCAATAGTCTGCACAAACTAGGCTGCAATCAATAGTCCGCACAAACTCTGCTAGAGTACATATGTGCTCTTCCTACAGGCCAGTGCTTGCAAAATGTGGTCTTGGGAGTTTGGTCCACCTGCAGCAGAAACACTGGGGTAGCTTGTTTAACATCAAGGCCCTGAGCTCAGTAGAGCATCTCAGGCCTACTGAGTCAAACTCTGGGAGCAGCTTAGGAATCTCCATTTTTGCCTCCTAGTTGATTTATATCTTTTTGGGTCTCAACTCTCAGGCAGAATATGCTGTCTGGCAAACGGAAAAGGGGAAAAGATCAGAGGTTCTCTTATTGGCCTAAGGTAATCAGAGGCTCACATTTGGAAGACAGTATTATATTCATGTTATAAAATTTGGTGAGATGTAAGACAGCTTCTAGCTTATAAAGGAAATTAAACACCAGAACTGGATAAATTTAAGGAGAGATTACAAATCTTCATCTTGAAAAGAAGGACAACTCATTTTGGGTCTTTTGGGATATGCATTTGCCTACATGGTGGCAGGGTATTAGTACAGAATCAGTTACTATATGAAACTATGTTCCAGAAACAGAGACATTTAATGTTCAAGAAAACCACAGAAAACTGTTAATGTTAGCCCCATTTTATAGATGGGGTATGTAAGACTTTCTGCTCTAATATTTGGGCCCTTCATTTCCACATAGTTGCATTTTCTTTGACGGGTAGATGCTGTTTCTTTAATATTTTTCACACCTTTGTGCTTCTAATAGAGCAATCATATAAGGATGAAGGCACTTGGAGAGTTGTAAGAGGATAAAGAGCCCAGGTCTCTGCCTTGGATTTGTGTGAAACATCTTACCTACATTCATTCAGTTAGTAAGAGACAATGATGGAATTTGAACCAGCATTCTGAAATTTACAACCTGTGCATTTTCACCTGCCTTGTCCTACTGCCTGTCTGGTTCTAAAATTTAGGGTACCATTGGTAAACGGATGAAGGAAAAAGTAAAGGCATAGAGGAGATAGGAAAAAAAGAGTGAATAGCTAATGTATCTGGCAAAAAGGAAATATGCAGGATTCACTTGGAGCATTTGATAGAACTATAATAACTCTTACAACAATGGGGAGAAAAGGAATCTTTTTAAACTTATGATTAAGTTTATACCCTTGAAGCTGTAGGCCAACAAACAGGAAATACTCACTTGATTTGGACTAGAACACAGAGTTCCCATCTTAGAAGAAATTTTATAGGATCATCAACAGCGACAAGCAGTCAGGTCAGCTGTTGAATTTCACATCTCCTATGGACAGAGAAGGCTTAATATCCACCTAGAGCAATGGTCTAGCACTGATTCAAGAAGTAATATCTTTCAATTAAGAGCCACAGATGCCACTTCCTATATCAACCAAGATTTTCTAAGTGGTCCCTTACCATTCCGCAATTATTAATGTGACTTTATTTATGGGCTCAGAGAGGTCTTAGCACAAAGGTTAAGTGTGGTTGTTATGCACTATGCCAATACAGCTGAATTACATTTGTTACCATGTCCATAATGCAATTTCACAAGTTCAATAAGAATTTCTCTCCTTTGATTTGTATTGGTGCTTTTTATCAATGACTAGAGCCTGGATGAACAAACCTGGGGTTTAGAACAAGATAGGGATGGTAGAAAGATCTGAGGTTAACCCAGGAAGTACAACTGACTGGAGGATCACGGACTCCCCCCACCACCCAGCACTCTGGTTCAGATACTGTGCTTTTCCCATGCCCTCTGCAACCCACAGTACAGGAGATCCCCTCTGGGCTGAAAAGCACTGCAAGTTACCAACACAGATCTGAGTGGCAGCTCTGGCAGATGCTGCAGGTTGTTGGCACAGGTCTGGGCAAACGTTTTGACTAGCACCAAGAGCACCTGCAAGACAGAGCTACCCGCTCCCCAGAAAGAGGGAGAGCTGAAAGCAGAGAGACAAGTGATATGGCTGGGCAGGTCCCACCCCCACACAGACCAGCAAACTGACGCCCTCTTGCTTGAGAGTTTCACAGCTAGCACATCAGTTTGCGCTCAACCTGGGATGATAGAGCTCAGTGGAGGGAAGGGCGTCTGCCATTGTTGAGGTGGGTCTAAATCTACCTGTGTAAACAAAAGCCAGAGGAAGCTTACACAGCAGCTAGACTGAGTCTGTGGCAGCCTGGCAGTGCCTCTGCAGGCAGATAAGGGACAGACTGCCTCCTCCAGCGTCTCCCTGACCCTTGTATAACCAAAAAGACGCCTCATACGAGAAAGCTCTGGCTGTCACCTGGCAGGTATCCTTCTGGGAGAAGCTACCAGAGGAAAGATCAGGCAGCAGTACTTGCTGATCTGCAATCCCCATGGGTGATTCCCAGGCAAGCGAGGTCTAGAGTGGGCCTCCAGCAGGCCTACACCAGAGGGACGTGTTAGAAGGAAAACTAAGAAACAGAAATAGCTTCAACATCAACAGAAAGGATGTCCACTCAGAGACCTCATCTAAAATCATCAACTTCAAAGATCAAAGGTAGGTAAATCCATGAAGATGGGAAGAAACCAGTGCAAAAAGGATGAAGTCATCAAAGACTGGAATGCCTCTCCTCCACCAAGGGATCACAACTCCTCACCAGCAAGGGAACAAAACAGGATGGAGAATGAGTTTGACGAGTTGACAGAAGCCGGCTTCAGAAGGTGGGTAATAATAAACTTCTCTGAAATAAAGGAACATGTTCTAACCCAATGCAAAGAAACTAAAAACCTGAAAAAAAGGTTAGACAAAATGCTAACTAGAATAACCAGTTTAGAGAAGAAAATAAATGACTTGATGGAGTTGAAAAACAGCACGAGAACTTCGCAAAGCATACACAAGTTTCAATAGTTGAATCGATCAAGCAGAAGAAAGGATATCAGAGATTGGAGATCAACTCAATTAAATAAAATGAGACGGCAAGATTAGAGAGAAAAGAGTGAAAAGAAATGAACAAAACCTCGAAGAAATATGGGATTATGTGAAAAGACCTAATCTCTGCTTGATTGGTGTATCTGAATGTGATGGGGAGAATGAATCCAAGCTGGAAGACACTCTTCAGGATATTATCCAGGAGAACTTCCCCAACCTAGCAAGGGAGGGCAACATCCAAATCCAGGACACACAGAGAACACCACAAAGATACTCCTCAGGAAGAGCAACCCCAAGGCACATAATCATCAGATTCACAAGGGTTGAAATGAAGAAGAATGTACTAAGGGCAGCCAGAGAGAAAGGTCAGGTCACCCACAAAGGGAAGCCCATCAGACTCACAGCAGATCTCTCGGCAGAAACCTTACAAGCCAGAAGAGAGTGGGGAGAAACATTCAACATCCTTAAAAAAGAACTTTCATCCCAGAATTTCATATCCAGCCAAACTAAGCTTCATAAGTGAAGGAGAAATAAAATCCTTTATGGACAAGCAATTGCTGGCAGATTTTGTCACCACGAGGCCTGCCTTACAAGAGGTTCTGAAGGAAACACTAAACATTAAAAGGAACAACCAGTATTAGCCACTGCAAAAACTTACAAAATGGTAAAGACCAATGACACAATAAAGAAACTCATCAACTAACAGGCAAAGCAACCAACCAGTAACAAAATGGCAGGATGAAATTCACACATAACAATATTAATGTTAAATGTAAATGGCCTAAATGCCCCAATCAAAAGACACAGACTGAAAACTGGATAAAAATTCAAGACCTATCAGTGTGCTGTATTCAGTAGACCCACCTCATGTGCAAAGACACACATAGACTCAAAATAAAGGGATGCAAGATTTGCCAAGCAAATGGAGAGCAAAATAAAAAAGCAGGAGTTGCAATCCTAGTCTCTGATAAAATGGACTTTAAACCAACAAAGATCAAAAGAGACAAAGTAGGGCATTACATAATGGTAACAGGATCAATGCAACAAGAAGAGCTAACTACCCTAAATATATATGCACCCAATACAAGAGCACCCAGATAATAAAGCAAGTTTTTAATGACATAGAAAGAGACACAGACTCCCACACAATAATAGCAAGAGACTTTAACACTCCACTGTCAATATTAGACAGATCAATGAGATAGAAAATCAACAAGGATATCCAGGACTTGAGCACAGATCTGGACCAAGCAGACCTAATAGACATCCACAGAACTCTCCACCCCAAATCCACAGAATATACATTCTTCTCAGCACCACATTGCTGCTACTCTAAAATTGACCACATCGTTGGAAGTAAATCACTCTTCAGCAAATGCAAAATAATGGAAATCACAACAAACAATCTCTCAGACCACAGTGCAATCAAATTAGAATTTAGGATTAAGAAACTCACCCAAACTGCCCAACTACATGGAAACTGAACAACCTGCTCCTGAATGATGACTGGATAAACAATGAAATGAAAGCAGAAATAAAGATGTTCTCTGAAACCAATGAGAATGAAGACACAATGTACCAGAATCTCTGGGACACATTTAAAGCAGTGTCTAGAGGGAAACTTATAGCAATAAATGCCCACATGAGACGCAAGGAAAGGTCTAAAATCGACACTGTATCATCAAAATGGAAAGACTTAGAGGAACAAGATCCTAAAAATTCAAAAGCTAGCAGAAGACAAGAAACAACTAAGATCAGAGCACAACTGGAGGAGATAGAGACACAAAAAACACTTCAAAAAATCAAAGAATCCAGGAAGTGGTTTTTTGAAAAGATCAGCAAAATATACAGACTGCTAGCCAGATGCATAGAAGAGAAAAGAGAGAAGAATCAAATAGATGCAATTAAAAATGATAAACAGGATATCATTACCAATTCCACAGAAATACAAACTACCATCAGAGATTACTACAAACACCTCTAGCACACAAACCAGTAAACCTGGAAGAAGTGGATAAATCCACGGACACTTACATGCTCCCAAGACTAAACTAGGAAGAAGTTGAATCGCTGAATAGACCAATAACAAGGTATGAAGTTGAGGCAGAAATTAATAGCCTACCAACCAAAAAAAGTCCAGGTCCAGATGGGTTTACAGCCAAATTCTACCAGATGTACAAAGAGGAGCTGGTACAATTCCTTCTGAAAGTATTCCAAACAATACAAAAAGAGGGAATCCTTCCTAACTCATTTTATGAGGCCAATATCATTGTGATACCAAAACCTGGCAGAGACACAACTAAAAAACAAAACTTCAGGCCAATATCCACGATGAACATCGATGCAAAAATCTTCAACCAAATACAGCAAATCAAACGCAACAGCACATCAAAAAGCCTATCCATCACTATCAAGTAGGCTTCATCCCCGGGGATGCAAGGCTGCTTCGACATATGCAAATCTATAAACATAATCCATGACAAAAAAAAGAACGAAAGACAAAAACCACATGATCATCTCAATAGATGAAGAGAAGGCCTTTGACAAAATTTAACAGCCCTTTATGCTAAAAACTCTCAATAAACTAGGTATCGATGGAATGTATCTCAAAATAATAAAAGCTATTTATGACAAATCCACAGCCAATATCATACTGAATGGGCAAAAACTGGAAGCATTCCCTTTGAAAACTGGCACTAGACAAAGATGCCCCCCCTCACCATTCCTATTCAATACAGTATTGGAAGTTCTAGCCAGAGAAATCAGGCCAAAGAAAGAAATAACACATATTCAATTAGGAAAGGAGGAAGTAAAATTGTCTCTATTTGCAGATAACTTGATTGTATATTTAGAAGACCCCATCATCTCAGCCCAAAATCTCCTGAAGATGATAAGCAACTTCAGCCAAGTCTCAGGATACAAAATCAATGTGCAGAAATCACAAGCATTCCTATACACCAATAACAGACAAACAGAGAGCCAAATCATGAGCGAACACCCATTCCCAGTTGCTGCAAAGAGAATAAAATATCTAGTACACAACTAACAAAGGATGTGAAGGACCTCTTCAAAGAGAACTACAAACTACTGATCAAATAAATAAGAGACTACACAAACAGATGGAAAAACATTCCATGCTCATGGTTAGGAAGAATCAATATTGTGAAAATGGCCATACTGCCCAAAGTAATTTGTAGATTCAATGCTATCCCCATCAAGCTACCTATGACCATCTTCACAGAAATGGAAAAAACCACTTCAAACTTCATGGGGAACCAAAAGAGAGCCTGCATAGCCAAGTCAATTCTAAGCAAAAAGAACAAAGCTGGAGGCATCATGCCACCTGACTTCAAATTATACTGCAAGGCTACAGTAATCAAAACAGGAAGGTACTGGTACCAAAACAGAGATATAGACCAATGGAACAGAACAGAGGCCTCAGAAGTAACGCCACACATCTACAACCATCTGATCTTTGACAATCCTGACAAAAACAAGCAATGGGGAAAGGATTCCCTGTTTAATAAATGGCGTTGGAAGAACCAGCTAGCCATGTGCAGAAAGCTGAAATTGAACCCCTTCCTTACACCTTACCCTAAAAGTAATTCCAGATGGATTAAAGATTTAAACATAAGACCTAACACCATAAAAACCCTAGAAGAATAGCTAGGCAAAACCATTCAGGACACAGGCATAGGGAAGGACTTCATGACTAAAACACCGAAAGCAATGGTAATGAAAGCCAGAATACACAAATGGGATCTAATTAAACTTAAGAATTTCTGCACAGCAGAAGAAACAATCATCAGAATGAACTGGCAACCAACAGAATGGGAAAAATTTTTTGCAATCTACCCATCTGATGAAGGGCTAATATCCAGAATCTACAAAGAATTAAAGCAGATTTACAAGAAAAAAGTAAACAAACCCATTCAAAAGTGGGCAAATGATATGAACAGACACTTTTCAAAAGAGGACATTTATGAGGCCAGTAAACACATGAAAAACTGCTCATCATCACTGGTCATTAGGGAAATGCAAATCAAAACCACACTGAGATACCATCTCACGCCAGTTAGAATGGCAATCATTAAAAAATCTGGAGACAGATGCTGGAGAGGATGTGGAGAAATAGGAACGCTTTTACACTATTCGTGGGAATGTAAATTAGTTCAACCATTGTGGAAGACAGTGTGGCAATTCCTCAATGATCTAGAAATAGAAATTCCATTTGACCCAACAATCTCATTACTGGGTTTATACCCAAAGGATTATAAATCTTTCTATTATAAAGACACATGCACATGTATGTTCATTGCGGCACTGTTTACAATAGCAAAGACACGGAACCAACCCAAATGCCCATCACTGATAGACTGGACAAAGAACATGTGGCACATATACGCCAAGGAATAATATACAGCCATAAAAAAGGATGAGCTCATGTCCTTTGTAGGGACATGGATGAATCTGGAAACCATCATTCTCAGCAAACTGACACAAGAACAGAAAACAAAACACCACATGTTATCACTCATAGGCAGGTGTTGAACAATGAGAACACATGGGCACAGGGAGGGGTACGTCACACTCTGGGGTCTGTTGGCGGGCAGTGGGCTAGTAGAGGGACAATGAGGGGTGGGGAGGTTGGGAAGGGATAACATTTGGAGAAATGGCTGATGTAGGTGACGGGGGGATGAAGACAGTAAACCACCATGGCATGTGTGTACCTATGCAACAATCCTGCAAGATCTGCACAGGTACTCTAGAACTTAAAAGTACAATAAAAAAAAAAAAGATGAAAGATCTGGGTTTTTGGGGTCAAGACACCCCGAGTTTGAATCCTTGCTTATTTGATTCTAGAAGACTAATATATTATCTTGTAGCCTGAGATTCCTCAAATTCAGTGAAATGGGGATAACAAGAGTAAACTTACCAAATTATTAAAAGATAAACTCCAAAAAGTGCCTGCTTAACAAATGTTTAACATGTCTCATTCAGGAAATTTTGCTACTATTATCCATACACTAAAGTTGATTTTAACATATTTATGATGATAACAAAAGCTAATGTTTATTGGGCACTGTGATCTGTCAGGCCCTGTTCTAACATCTTTTAGTATATGGTCTTGTTCAATTCTCCTAACAACAGTATGACATGGGGGCTGATGGTAATCCTTTTGTAAAGATGAGAAAACTTTGGCCCAGAGATGGATAGCACCATGCCCAGGACATCCTACTTGAAAGCTCACACTGCTGCCCATTATTCTAGAAGAAGATTTCTACATCAGATGGATGTAAAGAGGCACTGTAGCACAGTAGTACAGAGCAAGGATGCTTGAGTCAGGATGTCTGGATTTGAATCTATATTCAGTAGATTCAGTCTACACTCAGTCTACATTCAGCTGTGTGTGCTTTCAGCAAGTCATTTCTCTTCCTTGTACCTCAGTCTCTTTATCTGTTAAAGAGGGGTAACAGTACCTATTTTAGAGGCTTGTTACAGCACTATTAAGGATTTAAAATATGTAAAGTCCTTAGAACTAAAGTGCTTAGTTTACTTGGTAAACACAATATAAATACTATCATGACAATATTTTCATGTGGTAAATCTGATGAGTGTCGCAACACTGGAACTGCAAGCAGTCTGTATTTTCTTGATCCTTTCAATGACAACAAAACTTCCTTACAATTTTGCATCAAATAGTAACTTCGCTAGTGTTTCATGAACTAAATAAAACATCTTGGTTTCTTCTTAACACAGTAACCAATTTTGGCTTCTGTGTGAATTGAACAGCACTAAAAGCCACTTTAGGTCAATGAAATCATAGGATAAGAAAAAGGAAAGAAATAAAAACATGGTCTTTAAAATTAAGCATCCACTTGACTTCTAGCCTTACTATCAGAAAGTGTCAACTCCGCCACATGAAAATTGTAATTTTAAAAATCCACACTGTAGCAGTTTTATCAGTTTTAGTTTTCAAGGCCCAAATCTTGAGTTTAGGATATAAAAGTTTGAAAGTTCAGAATTCCTTATAGTTGTCTAAACTATATGTCATACAAAATCTAGTACTTTCATTCTATCTATTTGGTATAAGGAGTGAGATGTATGCAATATTTTATTTAATTATTGCAGCAGATAATTTATCAGATTACACTTTTGAACATTCCTCTGGTCCCACAAATCTTGGTTTACGATGTTGAATTTGAAATCTGTGGAGCAGTGTATCGTATCCATAAAACAGCATCTATACCTTTGCCCTTTTGCATGATCTTAAACTAAAAATAAATACAATTGAATTATGCTCCCAAGTATTTTAGGATATAGGTCATTTATAGAATTTAAAATAGCACATTTTTTTTGTTTTGTATTTTTTTGGCTAATTTTTTTTAAAGCCAAGAGTTTAATTTGTGAGTGAGGTGAATATACTATTGGATTTAGTACAACATTATAAAAATACTCATATTGGGATATAACACTGAAGATGATAGCAGAAGTCTCACCAGATGAAATCAACTTTCCCTTTTAACAAAAAAACTACCATTCATCTTCTAGATTAATAGTGCCAGTCTGGAAAACTGTTAAAGACACAGGTACTGAACAGATACAATAGGAGCAATAGTGGAAATGGAGAAGCAAAGAGAGGAGAGAATGAAAACAGGGTAGTGTGTCACTTTAAGAAGTATGTCCTCTCCCATTTCTCATTGTTCCAGTATACTATGGTCTGGGTAAGAGAAGCCTGTTTCTTGGCCCATATCTGCCTATTCATTTAGGGCTCCTAGACTGCTCCTCTCAAACCCCACTCATAGAGAGCTACCATGCACCAAACTTCTGTTTCATTCTCAATACTGCACAAGATATTCATTTGTTATTTAGCTCAGCCTTGAGAATCTAGAGGTTCCCTCAACCTTTTGGAATCTACAAGACACTGGAAAGGCAATACATAAGGATTAGAGATATGGTTACATGGAGTTTGAAGGTAACTTAGGACCAAATAATTAAAAAATACGTAGACCCTTTGCCTCTCAGATGAGAACCAAGTACACCTTAGAGGAACACATGTGCAGTGTAGCTTCTTTAGCATCTAATACTGAGTAGCTCCAGCCTTGTCAACATTCCTGAAAGTCTCCCAGAATCATGAGTGGGGTCCTTAATGCCCAAGCAGAAATCTTTTTTTTTCTAGGATGAAGACATCAGGCAAATCCCGTTACTATTATCTCTTTCCCCTATTCAACAACTCCACTATTTTTCTAGCAAAGTCCTCATGGATTCATATAACAAGCCCAGATTATCCCAATGATGACCTATAAACCTTCAGACTTTAAAGCCACCTTGGAGTTGATAGCTGTAAACCAACAATGCCTACTTAAATGCATTAATTACAATGCTTAAAAAAGTGCTCAAGACAAATGCTGTGTTACCTGCTTATTTGGGCAGCAACAACTATAACAATCATGTGCTTCATAGACAAAGACTTTCATTTGCTATACGTTATCATTGCATTCACTCATCTAAAAGATTTTATTTCAACCATCAGTGTTACTTGATGTGATTACAGAGTAATAAAACTGATAATTTTAACCATTATGCCAGCAGTTTTACATATATATGTTATCTGTAAAAGTAAGTATATTGGGAAGTTTTAAATAAATTCCAATGATGTTACTACTACTTAAATGATTTTTAAACCTTTTCTTTTGGAATTATCTTTAGAGTTAAATTAATTAATGACCCATATAAGAAAATGAGCCTTATTACTTTTTAGTTCCAGCCAATCTAATTTAATATAGTGAAAGTTTTTAGAGAAATAAATTCATTATCTAGAATTGGTTGGTACTGGCATTTTCCTGTCCTCGCTTGCAAATCCCCCAGGCAACTGCAGATAACTGGGATAGTGAATATAATGCAAGCATTTCAGTGTCACTGCTGCTTTCTGCAATATTACTCAGTAAATTTATGTGCCCTCTTATGTGACTTTGAGTAACATCATGGTCTAAGGAAAATGGAGACAAAAGCCCTCAGTAGATTGTAAGTACTTAAGATCCACAGCCATATCTTTTTTCTTTCTGATAAACCCCCTCACTGACAACCCTTCCCTGGGTCACTTAAGATAAATATATTCTTATAATAGGTGCTCAATCAATATTCTCACTTCACTAGATGGTTGAAAGTTAAAACCTACTAATTTTTTCTTCCAACTGAAGTCTGTATTTCTTTTTTAAAATTTTTTATTGTACTTTAGTTTCTGGGGTACAGGTGCAGATCATGCAAGATTGTTGCATAGGTACATTCATGGCAAGGTGGTTTGCTGCCTCCATCCCCCATCACCTATACCTGACATTTCTCCCTATGTTATCCATCCCCACCCTCCCTCCCACTGTCCCTCCCCTAGCCCCCCCAATGGACCCCAGTGTGTGATGCTCCTCTCTCTGTGTCCACTTGTTCTCATTGTTCTGAAGTCTTCATTTCTTAAAGGAAAGAAAGGAAAGAGCTCTGGTTTCTCCTCTGGATGGCTGGCTCACCATTCAAGTAAACAAGATTTTAAGAAAATTTTCAGTTTTCTCAACCTGTCACGTTGTTTTCTAGAAGTCAAACCAAATCCTTGTTTTAGGGCTACTTTATGTTCAAAATGTTTACAGAAATCTCCCCACTCTATGCCCAGGAGAGCATGCTTTTAAGATGTAATTATTTTAACTAGTTTTGATAAATCATTTCATCTCTTAGTTATTCTAGATGTTCTTTTGTGTGAAGAATGCTGCTTATCCAGAGTAGGAACTAAGGTTCAAGAAAGAGATGACAGTTTTCCATGTGTTTGTGGCCAAGAGCTCTTTAAAGTGAGCCAGCCATTTTGGTTTTGCTGCCTCTTAACTGTGGATTTATGTCTTCTGTGTTACTTTGCAAATATAAAGCGACTTGTACCTTATTACTTTAATAATTTCCTCTTTTGCTTAATATTTATCTTCAGTTTATTTTTTCCAAATTCACGGAGGAATTTTGTTTAGTAACTTTAAATTAATCATTATTATTATTTAAAAAGTACTCTGTATTCCATTTATATAATTCCGAATTAGAAAGAACCTCTTTAAAAAAATGTTCTGAAGAATCTCAACTTTTGGGTTGGGTATATAGTTTTCCCTTACGTTAATGAAATATTAATGACTTACTACTCTGCATATTTTTAGAGCTGAACACAAAAAGAAAGGAAACTAACATCATACTTGGTAAGAATTTTCATACAAGCTTATAAAGTAGGTTCTATTTATATTTGTTTACAGATAAGCAGCTAAAGGCTCAGAGGTTATGTGACTTGTCTAAAAATCCCACAGCTAGTAAGTATCAGTGTCAGAACTGAAGCCAAGTCTGTCTGACACAGAGTCTGAATGCTCCAGTTAGGCTTCTGAGGTGGCTCCTCCTTTGAGTTCCATTTTTCAAATACTCCTTTCATTTGAAGGAAATGTTAGGAAAATCAGTTGTGCTTTTTGAACTACTCAGACAGAAAAGATTATCATTACTCTTCAAAAAATAAGAAATATTGGTCAGGTTTAAGAGACAGGATTTTAAGGGCTAAAGATATTGCAGGTTGTCACAGTTTGTTGAGGTTGCTATAAAATAAGTCAGAAACAACCTAAATCTGCAGGCAGTTGCTATATAAACTGCCAGTCAGGCACAGGAAACCTCCCTATTTCCATTTCTCCTCCTCCATCTCTTCAACCTCTTACTACTATCACCACTACTACCACACTATCACCAACACCACTACTAGGATGATGACTACCACTACCACTTATTATTATTATTATTGTTATTATTATATATTTGGATCAGACCAGGGAGTAGGATAAGACAAAGATAAATGAATTTCCAGATTTCTGATATAAATAAAGAAGGGGAAAGGTCTCTGTTTTGATGCTTTGTGTGGAGAGGAATAACAATCTTAAGAAAAGCCAGGAATAGAGACGAAGTCAGGAAGACAAATTATTTTCCCTTTTATCCTCTAATACATGTGTTGTACATAAACATACACACCCACTCATCCACCCCACACACCCACATCCACACATTCACATGCCCTTTGTACTATTGGCCATCTCCCCTCACCCTAGAAAATAACCCAAAAGCCTGGGTGCGTGACAGGGATTCCCTGCCACCCCGTTTAACTGTTTGGTGAGACCCACAATTTCCTTTCCTTTGGGAGTAAACCTCAGAACTCTAAGACTTACAGAATCCTAGAACACTTGTAAGAAACTTGCACCTTGTTATCACATGAGATCCATGTGATGGTTAGGGTGTAAATATAAAAATTCCCATTATGGAAATAAAGGAAACACGCTTCAGGAGGTAGTGGCTTTTAAGTGGTGGAGCAGGTCCTCTAAGGCAGGGTTTTTGGCTATGTTTTAAAAATTTCTTTACTTTTCTTTTTGGTAAAAATCTCTCATCTTAAAATTTTTTTAAAAATACAGATACATTTTACACAGAGTTAAAAGCTCACATTTAAGTTTATATTTCAAAATGTGACAAATGCATGTCATTAACACCTCAGTCATGATATAGAATGCTGTCTTCTTTAATTTATGGTAGCATAAAATCTAGAACCATCTGACCAGTCTTTTAAAGAGAAAAGAAACCTATATTCAGGTAAACAAAATTTTCAAATAGACATTTGGTATAAATATGTAAGATGCATTTCCAAATAGACATTTGGTATAAATATGTAAGATCCTTTTGCCAAGAGCAAAGAGGGATAAAGCAAGCTACAGGGTTGATTTTTCTCATCTAGCTTTTCCTTGTAATTTCATTCATGCTTCCTTCAAGATGGTGAGTTTCTCCACTCTGCATTAGGCTTGCATGCAAGACTCTTAGGAGTATATGAAATTAAAAGTATCAAAATTTTCCTGCATTTTTATTTTGGTCCTTGATTTTTATTATATTGTTAATATCATTGTACAAAGCTCTCAGTTGCAATTGGCTAATCAATTATTTGTATTGAAAAGGGATCCATAACTCCACCTTAAACTTTGCACAGTACAGCTCAGTGTTTTCTACTCAGACAATTCTCAACCATGGTGTTATAATTATACTGTTTTCTCAGCGGCATCATTCACATACTACAATTATAGTCAAACCTAAGGCTATGTTTATGGTGTACTGAGGTGGGTGGAATTGTTTCATTTTAGGTGATTCACTTACCTCCTCTGTTGGTAACAGAAATGCATGGTAATTGGAAGACTCATTGTCTTAATATGCTTATCTGAACAACAATTTCAGATATCAAGAAGCCAAAAACAAGGAAATAAAATCTCAAAATCCCAAGCTCCAATCTGAGAAAGTATGCAAGACATGATTCCCAGTCTGGTACCACAATGATTCCCAATTTTAAAATCTAGGATGGGCAAGGTAATGGGAGGCTAGAATGCTGGTGGTGACTATGGGGTCTCAGAGATACCTTCATTTGATTTGCTTGCTGCAGGACATCACCAAGCATCTCAAGTCAGTTTGCAGAATTGAAAATGGGACCATATTTTCTATCTAGGCTCTGAGTCTATAGGATCATCACTTATTCAAGTGCAGAGAACATCTATCCTGCAGAACCATTCATTCCCTTAAGAAATACTTTATTTGTAGTCATGATGGCCCAGCCACCATTCTAGGTGTCAAGTATATAACAACAAACAAAGCAGACATTTTTGTCCCCATGGAACTTAATTCTAATGTATTTTAGATCTGTCTTTTGCTTATTTACCTGGGCAAATAAAAAGAAAGGTTTTACTTTTATTATGGGTGATGTACACTCACCCACAGTAGTTTGCAGGCCAAAACCTCACCCCATGAGCCAGACTAAAATTCACCATTTTCTTGATATGTGAGCATGAATTCCATACAGCAAAGAGAAGAATGGATAATGAGAGGAATATGCCGGGGTTCAATCTGCAGAGTTCATTTGTAATCAGCTATGAGATCAACTTCTAGTCCTGTGACATTAATAGGAGTAGAGACAGAAACTTCATTTTCAGTGTACCTCTCTCTTGCTTCCCCAAAGCCTCTGATCTAAAAAGTGTAGTAAAACCTTAACATTTTTCAATTTGCCCAGCTTCATGGAAGCTTTGGGGAAGGAGGAATAGAAGATAATATTGCAGGAAACCCTAAAGTATTATTTGGTGGAAGGTGAGCCATGCCTCCTGGTTGTACTTTAGGAATTATTTTTAACAGTGCACTTTTTTCTTTTTTCTTTTCAGAGAGGGCCAAGTAATGAATCAATTTTGGTAGTACAGGCTAACAAGCAGATGCATATGGTGCAAATGCATACTATCCTCAGTTCTGAGACAACCAAGAGCGAGCCTAGGGCTCTTAGAAATCGGTCAGCAAAACTAAGGGAACTCAGTAGTCCTTGAAATAAAATACTTTTTGGTTATTATTTGGATTTCATCTTGTTTATATGAGCTTGAATGACTATACTACCTGCAATGCTGTCAGCCTCTAAGCCCGACCTGGGATGGGGGAGCAGAGGTAGTTGGGGAGAAAGTCAGGAAAGTGGCATGGACATAGGTGGGGTGGGCACATTTCAAATGTTCTCTCTGGGCCTGTATATAGAAGCTTGAAAGCTACAGTTTCAAGGGCAAAGAATTACAAGGCAGAAACAAACAAAAGCCTGCATTTAGAAAATGGCAACTAACTGGTTCTTTCCTCTCTCTCTCTCTATGGTTTTCAATTAAATCAAAAGCCTGTTGGTTATCTTTCCTTTTTTTTTGTTTTTATTTGTTCAGGAGTGATGAAAGGGGATAGAATGTAAATGTTCCACGGCCAAAGAGTCTTGGAATCTCCACTGGGACATAGCAGTGTTTGCTATTATATGATTTCAATTCTAAGAAATACTTGACAGCTCACATCAACAGAGCTTGTGCACAAGCAAATACTATCATGCCAGATAACAGCAGCGATGAGATCTTCCACCCAGGTTGATTGATTTCAAGAATGATCTTGTAAATTCTAGCTAAGACTTTCATTTTTCCTTGCCACTGGAAAGCAAGTAATTCATTATCAACCCTTCAGGATCATGCACGTCAGCACAACTCATTCAATAACCAGTTAGCTAGAACTCAAATATTATCTGGTTTTCCCACAATAATTATCTAAATCAATTTGTTCATATAAGGACATTTCCCACATTTCAAGATAGAACTCTGTCCATTAGTTTTGAAGACAAAAGCAATGGTAGGATTCCATGTATAATGAAATGAGATAGACATATACTTCATAATATTCTCATGGGTTCCACTGAGAATGTGGATTGTATTTACTTGGGGATGGAAGTTGAGATAATCTATTCATGAGGGATTATGCTATTTTTATTTTAGAATTTGTAAAATAAACATAAAAATAGAAAATATGTTTTAATTAATTCATATATGTTCATCACCAAGGTTCAACAATCTTCCACTATCTTTTTTTTTTAAATAATAAGGTTTCACCCATAACTATCTAGGTATGTGTCTCTAAAAGCTAAAAACTTTATCATTTAAAAAAATCATACCAACGTCATATCCAACAAATTAATAATGATTCCGTAATATCATAAAATACCTAGTTTATGCTCAAATTTCCCAAAATATTTCAAGAGACATCTTTTGACAGTTAATTTGTTTGATCAGGATATAAATTAGATTCACACAGTGTCCCTTAAGTTTGTATAAATCCATAATTCTCCCTCTTTCTTCTTATTACATAATTTTTTTGTTGTTATTGAAGAAAGCAGACAATTTCTTTCAGCTTACTGCATTCTTAAAGACTCTCATAAAATGTTCCTCTATCCCTGTTATTTCCTATACACTGGCAGTTAGTCCTAGAGGTTTAGTTCGATTCAGATCAATTCTTATGGAAAGAATACATCACAGGTGTTGCTGTGAATTATATGTTCATCACCAAGTTTCAACAATTATCAACATTTATTTGATATTTATTTTAAGTATTAGGAGACATATAATATCATGTGGTAAGACCGATGTGGGTCCAAGGTGTTGTCAGCTTGATTCACCTAGAAGAGAGCATATCTAAATATTTTATAATTCACTGATCATCTTACTTAAATCTGTTATGTCATTAGACTTTATAACATAGTGATTTATCTAATCCTACCATTTCTTTTACATTTATTAACTGGAATATGTCTATTTTTAAAAAACCAATTTTATTTCACCAACTATTCAGTTATCCTGAAATGCAATTCATGCAAAAATTCAAAATAGTTGCTTATTTCCCTTGAGGTATTAAATTTTAGAATAAGGAGATGTCCTGGTAACCTCTAAAAGTGGTTTTTCTTATCCAGCCAAACTAAGCTTCATAAGTGATGGAGAAATAAAATCCTTTACGGACAAGCAATTGCTGAGAGATTTTGTCACCACCAGGTCTGCCTTACAAGAGCTCCTGAAAGAATCACTACACATAGAAACGAACAACCAGTACCAGCCTCACTGCAGCCTCAACCTGCCAGGCTCAAGTGATCCACCCCCCTCAGTCTCCCGAGTAGCTGGGACTACAAAAATGCACCACCAAGCCTGGCTAATTTTTGTATTTTTGGTAAAAACAACCTATGTTACCAGGCTGTTCTCAAACTCCTCGGCTCAGGCAATTCTTTTGCCTCAGCCTCTCAAAGTGCTGGGATTATAGGCATGAGTCACCGCACCTGGCCACAAACTGTTTTATACTCTCCATGGCAATTTGTGAGAGTGAGTACTACACCGCTGTAAAAAACGGGCTGGGGGAAGACCTCTATGAACTGATACGGAATTAATTCCAGAAGACATTTTTAAGTGATAACCGTCAAGGCACAAAAAGGCATATAAAATGGGCTACCTTTTGAGTAAGGCGGAGGATCCAAGATGGCCAAAGAAGAACAGCTCCAGAGTGCAGTTCCCAGCAAGAACAACACAGAGGGTGAGTGCTCACCGCATTTCCAAACAAATTTTCAATGCCCACAGACCAGGAGATTCCCGGCCGAAAAGCGCCACTAGTTTTCAGCATGGCGGTTTCAACCAGTGCCGGGTAGGCGCACAGAAACTCACACAAATCTGGGCGGCCGTTTCAACTGGCGCCTGGAACGCCTGGGAGACAGAACCGCCCATTCGACTGAAAGGGAGGAGGCAGAGAGAGGGAGCCAGGTGATCTGGCTCAGCAGGTACCACCCCCACAAAACAAGCAATCTGAAATGCTCTGGATTGAGAGTTTTGCAGCAAGCGCAGCTGGACCCACTATGGTCCAGCTCAGTCGGGGAACCATCCACTACTGAGGCAGTTCACACAACAGCTGGGCAGAGCCTGTGGCAGCTCAGCAACACTCTGCTGGCAGACTGTGACTAGACTACTCCGTGTGGGGCAGGGCATCTATGAAAAAAGGCACCAGCATTACAAGAACTTATAAATAAAGCTGACCTTCCTAGGACAGAGCACGTGGGAAAAGAGGCAGGTATGAGTTCAGCTGCAGCAGACTTAAAAGTACCTGCCCAGCATCTCTGCATGGAAGAACGGAGCTCCCAGCACAGCACTTGAGCTCCTATAAGGGACAGACTGTCTCCTCAAGCAGCTCCCCAACCCCTGTATACCCAAAGAAACACCTCAGAAAGGAGAGCTCAGGCCGACATCTGGCAGCTACCCTTCTGGGACGAAGATAACAGAAGAAGAAACCAGCAGCAAAACTTACTGTTCTGCAGCCCCAACGGGTGATCCCCAGGCAAGCAGGGTCTGGAGTGGACCTCCAGCAGTCCTGCAGCAGAGAGGCCTGACTGTTAGAAGGAAAACTAAGAAACAGAAAGAAATAACTTCATCATCAACAAAAAGGACATCCACTCAGAGACCCCATCCAAAAGTCACCAACTATAAAGACCACAGGTAGATAAAGCCACTAAGATGGGAAGAAACCAGTGCAAAAATGATGAAAACACCAAAAACCAGAACGCCTCTCCTCCTCCGAAGGATCACAACTCCTCACCAGCTAGGGATCAAAGATGGATGGAGAATGAGTATAATGAATTGACAGAAACAGGCTTCAGGAGGTGGGTAATAACAAACTTCCCAGAGCTAAAAGAACATGTGCTAACCCCATGCAAAGAAACTAAGAACCTAGAAAAAAGGTTAGATGAGATGCTAACTAGAATAAATAGCTTAGAGGAGAATGTAAATGACTTGATGGAGCTGAAAAGCACAGCACGAGAACTTCGCAAAGCATACACAAGTTTCAATAGCTGAATTGACCAAGCAGAAGAAAGGATGTCAGAGATTGAAGATGAACTCAATGAAATAAAATGAGAAGGCAAGAATAGAGAAAAAAGAGTGAAAAGAACAAAGCCTCCAAGAAATATGGGATTATGTGAAAAGATCTAATCTACTTTTGATAGGTGTACCTGAATGTGACAGAGAGAATGAATCTAAGCTGGAAAACACTCTTCAGGATATTGTCCAGGAGAACTTCCCCAACCCAGCAAGCTAGGCCACCATTCAAGTCCAGGAAATGCAGAGAACACCACAAAGATATTCCTCAAGAAGAGCAACCCCAAGGTACATAATCATCAGATTCACCAGGGTTGAAATAAAGGAGAAAATGCTAATGGCAGCCAGAGAGAAAGGTTGGGTTACCCACAAAGGGAAGCCCATCAGACTCACAGTGGATCTCTCGGCAGAAACACTACAAGCCAGAAGAGAGTGGGGGCCAATATTCAACATCCTTAAAGAAAAGAACTTTCAACCTAGAATTTCATATCCAGCCAAACTAAGCTTCATAAGCGAAGAAGAAAGAAAATCCTTTATGGACAAGCAATTGCTGAGAGATTTTATCACCACCAGGCCTGTCTTACAAGAGCTCTTGAAAGAAGCAGTAAACAAGGAAAGGAACAGCCAGTACCAGCCACTCCAAAAACCTACCAAATGGTAAAGACCATCGACACAATGAAACAAATGTGTCAACTAATGGGCAAACATCCAGCTAGCATCAAAATGGCAGGATCAAATTCACATATAACAATATTAATCTTAAATGTAAATGGGCTAAATGCCCCAATCAAAAGACACAGACTGGCAAACTGGATAAAAAGTCAAGACCCATCAGTGTGCCATATTCAGGAAACCCATCTGATGTACAAAGACACACACAAGCTCAAAATAAAGGGATGGAGGAAGATTTATCAAGCAAATAGAGAGCGAAAAAAAAAAAAAAAAAAAAATCAGGATTTGAAAACATATTATAAGAAAAAATTTACTTTAAAAAAACAAATTTAAAAAAAAACAAAGAAGGGCATAAAATAATGGTAAAAGGAACAATGCAACAAGAAAAGCTAACCATCCTAAATATATATGCACCCGATACAGGAACAGCCAGATACACACAGCAAGTTCTTTATGACCTACAAAGAGACTTAGATTC
>CAUYLG010058828.1:0-47746 GCA_963573385.1 Cacajao melanocephalus
TAACTTAATTTTTGCAGAAATAAAATGTAACCATAACAAAAATCAAATTTTTTTTTTAATTCCACACTGGGTGTGGGGTGGGAAGTGGACATCCTTAACTTTTCAGAGCCTTCCCCCCCCCCCCCCCCCCCCGCGCCCAGTGGTCTTTATCCTTCTCTAGCAGTAGTGGATACTTAATAAATTTATCCAATCACTTCATGAATACTACAAATTAAAAGCAGGGAATTCAAGATCTGAGTTTGACTCTCAGCATCCCACTAACTCGTTTATGACCTTGGACAGATACGACAACCATTTTGAGTTTCAGGTTAATTTGTTGGGAGGATTAAGTGAGATAACGCATGTTATATATTATATGTGTGGTCTCTATTAATAAGGAATGGTATATATCCTATAAAGCATCAAGTATGCTCCTCATTGGATGTGCCCTCGGGGCACCTATAGCTGTCCTCTCTTGAGAAACGTGCCCTGGCTTTTCCTCTGCCTTTGCCGGTTAAGGAAGGAGGGCAGAGGGGAGGGGAGGCGGCCCAGCTTTCCGTGCCTGTCCTGGCAGGGCTGGGCAGCTGCGGGCTAGGAGGAAGATGCAGGCTCAGCTGTCTGCACCCTCCCCCAACCCAGCCTGCAAACCGAGGAAGGCTGGCCCGCGGCTCTCGGGCGGTTCTGGCTCCGGCTCCGGCTCGGGCTCCCACGGAGCGGCTCGTGCAAGCGGCCTCGTGGCTCCGCAGCCCAAGCTCTTCCTCTCCGAGCGCTTCCCGGCTCCGGGGCCCTGCTGCTTCTGGGACCTCCTCACCTCCAGACGTTGCTGGGGTTTTTTTGTTTTGTTTTGTTTTGTTTGAGACGGAGTTTCACTCGTTGCCCAGGCTGGAGCGCAATCTCTACTCACTGCAACCTCCGCGTCCCAGGTTCAAGGGATTTCTCCTGCCTCAGCCTCCCGAGCAACTGGGATTACAGGCGCCCGCTCCCACGCCCGGCTAATTTTTGTATTTTTAATGCAGACAGGGTTTCACTATGTTGGTCAGGCTGGTCTCGAACTTCTGACCTCAGATGCTCCGCCCGCCTCGGCCTTCCAAAGTGCTGAGATTACAGGCGTGAGCCCCCGAGCCCAGTCCGTAGCTGAATTTGAACAGAAAAAACAACAGTGCATAAAACAAAAAGGACGGCAGCCGAGGAGAACGGGATCGAAAGACGATCTGCTCCTTCGGAGGACAACTAAGGGTGCGGCGGCGACTCGCAGGGCTCCCAGCGCCCCCGCGAGGCCCGGGCAGGTCCGCGCTCCCTACAGGGGGAGGCCCGCCGGTGTTTGGGAATCCCAGCGGGGTCCCCAGCTAGCCGGTCTACCGGCACTGACCTTACTGAGATTTCTCACTAGGTCACTGTTTGTTAAGAAAACAGAGTAACAGAAACGAGGCGAAGTCCTTAATTTTCTTTTTGCAAAACTCTCAAGTTTAGGGCAAGGGCAAAGGCAAAGGAGGGATGGAAGTGTGCCCCGACTCTGTAAGATGTTCCCCTTCTCGGAGTTTTCTCTAGTGGAGGGCCTTTCCCCTGTTTGCCTGCCTCCAGATGCTTCCTCGATTGCTAAGACTACACCGGAAATGTTGCCCCTCCGAAGAGGGTTTCTATTTCTTCCTGCGAGTAGAGGAGGCACATTGTCCTCCCTCCTCCGTCCCTCCCTCCTTCCCTTCCCTTCCTGTCTTCTTCCCTTTCTACCTTCCTACCTTCCTTTCTTTTTGGTTGAGTGTATGTTACTTGATTTCTTTTTTTCCTGGTAATAACCACGCTTTTTAATCTGTTGCTTTCTTTGAGGAAGTTTGACTTTTTTTTTCCTCTCTCTCTCATCACTCGCAGTCAGCCAAAATGTAAAGTAAATGTTCAAAATTAATTTCTGATATGTGGGTAGAGTCCTCCTCCTGAGCCACATCAGTGAAACCACTGATATATTTTTATATAATCTTTAATGGTACTATCAGTTTTCTACCTGATAGCCCTTGTTTCTTTCTCTCCCCTTTCATTTTCTCCTTCCTTCTCTTTCTCTCTCTCTTTTCTTTTTTCTGGGACAGCACATGGACTTGTTGATGCTCATCTTCATCAGTTGCTAGCTTTGTGACCTTGGATAAATCATTTAGCCATTCTATGCCTCCATTTCTTTATCTGCAAAATAGAGTTAATAATGTCCAACCTATAAGGTCATTGGGCTGATAAGATATATTACGTATCATAAGATACTCTCCACATAGAACACACTCAATGGGGACCATTATAATAATAAGTTATGGTGCCGCTCTTCTGAATAAAACAAGTTTTCTAATCCTCACCCCCCACCTCCACCCCCAACCCTTTAAGAAAAGTTTAGTTACCAGGTTCCAGGCTCTGGGATCTTAGGTTAGTCAGGTCTACACAGTCCTTTGACTTAATTATTCATATCATTGCCCCCAAAGGGAGTCTAGTACTTGCTTCCCACCTGAACATTGTATCAACCTCCTAGTTTCTCTGCCTCTACTCTTTCCCCATGTTAGTCCATTCTCTAAACAACAGTCAATATGGTCTTTTAAAAGCAAAAATTCAAAAGAAAACAAGCAAACAAACCCCAGGAATTCCAGATTATGTCATTCCCTTTCTGGAAATCCTTCAATGGTTTCTCCCTTGTACTTAATGGAAATCTAAACTGTGTTCTCCAAGACGAATGCTTACCTGTGTGAGCCCACCCCAGCCTGTCTCCCACCACCCTGCCCTTTGCTGTGTTTCTACTCTAGGACCACTTTCCCACTACTGCCCCCCACCCTTTTTTTTTTTTTTTTTTTGAGATGGAGTCTCACTCTGTCGCCCAGGCTGTACAGTGGCACTGTCTCAGCTCACTGCAGCCTCCGCCTCCTAGATTCTAGCAATTCTCCTGCCTCAGCCTCCTGAGTAGCTGAGATTATAGGCATGTACCACCACTTCCAGCTAATTTATATATATATATATATATATATATATATATATATATATATATATATATATTTTTTTTTAGTAGAGACGGGGTTTCACCATATTGGCCAGGCTGGTCTCGAACTCCTGACCTCGTGATTCACCCTCCTCAGCCTCCCAAAGTGCTGGGATTACAGGCATGAGCCACTGCGCCCGGCTTTCCCACCTTTAAAGTCTTTTGAAGGCAGGACACTTCCTGCCTTGAGGCTCTGCACTCACTGTTCTGGCCTAAAACTGTCTTCCCCTGACCAATGGACTCCCAGCTCACATCCTCAGAGATGCCATCCCACCACCTGGTCTAAAGTAGCACCCACACCTCACCCCCAGTTACCTGCTATTTACTTCACCTTATTTCCATAGCACTGAAATTAATTATTCATTTATTGATCAAATGAATGAACCCACAATTTAAGGTGAAAAAAATAACATGTAAACAATCAGCTCAAACCAAAAGACCACAGAAACAAATGCAATGATAGTTTTCAATGAAAAGAGAGTCACAGGATTAAGTAATTTCTAAAAACAATGAAAAATATTATTATTAATAAGAAGTCTGATTCTGTGGCCTGTGGTCAGGACTTGCGTGAGTATAATTCTGCACAAAAGAGAGAAAATCTGACTTCTCCCAGCCTAAGGAGGTGGACAAATTTTCTTCAGCAGCTTCAGTGAACGTGAGAGGAGGGAAAGGGTTTGTTGTAGCTCTAACAATCTCCGGTGTATTCTACACTTACACTGACTAAGTCTGTTAAGGTAACTAGATTTTGCTCACCTGTTTTTTTTTCTCAAGCTCTACCAAAAGGCCTGTTTTCTTGACTTAAAAGAAATTTTTGGCTTCTGTGGAGACAATTCTAGGCCGGGTACAATGGCTAACGCCAGTAATCCCAGCATTTTGGGAGGCCAAGGTGGGTGGATCAGTTGAGGCCAGGGGTTCGAGACCAGCCTGGCCAACATAGTGAAATCCCATCTCTACTAAAAATACAAAAGTTAGCTGAGTATGGTGACACACCCCTGTAATCCCAGCTACTCAGGAGGCTGAGGCAGGAGAATTGCTTGAACCCCGGAGCCGGAGGTTGTGGTGAGCTAAGATCGCACCACTGCACTCCCGCCCTGTCTCAAAAAAAAAAAAATTCTAGAAACAACATATACTAAGCAATTGGGTCAGAATTTTTCATGTCTCAAGTTACTCTTTCTGAATCGCCTGGGTTGTATTGTTTAGAGCCTTTGGCTTTGATGGCTTTAGGAGTTTGTTGAACTATTGCAGATTATGTATGCTTTTTCCTTGAGTAATTTGGTTTTGATCAAATCCCCAAATAAACTTTTTCCTAAGTTTTTTCCCCCTTAGTTTACAAGCTCATATATATTCCAGAAGAATGTAATCCACATGGTTAGATTCGTTTACGCTCAGCTTATCCCAGGGTCACTGGCAGGGAGATGGATGTTCAAAGCATATGTAGAATAAGAAATGTTTCCTAAAACATTGTGTGTGTGTGTGTGTGTTCCTGAAAGCATTACATACTGGCTCAGAACCCTAAGGAGGCAACTCCATTAGTTAGGTATTATTCTGATGTGTGAAATGGGAAGGTTTTAAGCAGTAGATGATACAGCTATATATTATTCAAATTTAATTTTTAAAAAGAGGTTATTTCTATTTTCCTGTTGTCTCTGGATTTTCCCTTTCTATTCAATTCCTGAGCAGATACTCTAAGGCTAGATTAATTTTCCTAAGTGAAAAGCCAGGTCAGAAAGATAAAATAACTGGCCATGTGATTTGGGGCAAGTTAACAACTCTGAGCCTAGGTTCCTTCATCTGTTAAATAGAGATAAAGGTGTTTAATCTGAAAAGTTATTGCAAGAATTAGAGATGATGTAGACAAATCTCCTATAATAACATTTGACCTCTATTAGAATTTTAACAAATAGTAAATGGTCTGAACTATCCAGTCTTAGTAACATTTTATGAAGTTTTATGCTATTATCACCAAAGTTGATTATCGGGTATGTGTGTGTGGAGGAGTGTGCAAAAAGGAATGGCTTCAGGGTGGCCAGGTGGTCAGCATAGTGCCTTTGGTAGGGTGCTTTCAGAAAGGCTTCTTCAGGAGAAGCAGAGCTTTCTGACCTACATGTTCAGGCAAGACACTGCTGAGGTTAACATCTGTAGTACATGGTCAATTGGCCATTTGCCTGAGGCCAACCAAATGTTGATAAAGGGTCACAATGGGTTTAGGGCCACACTTTGGAGGACCTTGTCATAAATAATGTCTGTTGGACTTCATGACTTTGGGGACTTCACCTTCCCTTCCTTTTTAAAATATTGGCTTTTGCAATACAGTTCTGTGAGCAGAACAACCACTTCTAAAAAGGGATATGAAGAGAGTTTCTTTGTCCCTGCATGCATCTAAAATGTCTGTGCACGAAGCCACCATGAACATGAAGTATTTCTAGGTTCTAGGATCTGCAGACCACAGGTTATGTTTTTTGCTGTTAAGAGGGAGTATTTAGAGGGAATAGTTAAAGGCAAAGGAAGCCATCCTAGGCGATCATGGGAAAGATGGTGTCAGATGGCGGGGCAAACCACTGTGGTAACCTCCAGAAGTAATTATGGACATCTGGATTGATGAAAAGAACTAAAGGATGGCAGGCATTCTGCATTTGGGACTAGGTTTTCCCAAAGGAAGATAAATGGAAAAAACATGTTTGCCTTAACTGCTGACTCATGGTACAAAGTTTTAATTCAGAGACTTTAATTGAAAATGCAGCAAGAATGTAAAAGATTTACATTAAAAATATTTTTAGTATATTGGCAAGACATTAATTACAAAACCAGATGGTCATGGTAGAAAAATCAACCAAGAGGCTTTTGTTTTTCTTTTGCTTTCTTACCATGAAAAATTTTTACTTTGCAAATTTCAATCTTCTGTTAATTATAAACAACATCACTTTCTATTAAGAGTAATGTAAAGAGGGATTATCTGTTGTTTTAGAATATTAAAAAAAAAACAAAAAACAGAAATCATCATGATCAAAACCTAGAATATGAAAGCATTCTTGTGATAAATGTTTCATGACCAAGACACTAGTTCTTTCTCCCCAGAGGCTGGCCTAATGAGAGCATATTTCTTGGCTCTTATTGACCATGACCACTGTCTAAGTCAGGGGTCATTTGTTTGCAACAGAAGGTTGGAACAGGACAGCCTGAAATCAGCTCAGAAAGGAGGGTTTATTGTAGGAATACAAAAGACTTTCACTCTCAGGGAATCCATATTCAGGGGATATATTGGGCTAGAAAGCTCGCCTGATAAAACGTCTTGCCCTGTTTCTTTAAGGCACAAAATATCTTCTTTCTGTCTTCCTCTGCACACCTGCTGTAGGATAACCACATTGCTTTCCCAGGCTGCCTTTTCCTGCTTTTCTGAAATTAGTGCTCTGAACAATTGGCCCACCGTGGCTGTCTATTTGGGTTTAGATCTACTACTGTTCTCTTCATTTGCTGTTTGTCCCATCTGTCTTTTATCCCTCTTTCTCTCCTTTCTTGTCTTTTTCTCCTTCTGTCTTTTCTTAAATGAATTTAGTTTTTTTCATTTCCTACTCTCTATTTGCTTGATGATATCCGTTCTTTAGTTATTCTTTTGCAGTTACCACACAGATTATAAATACGCATCCTTGATTTATTAGAGTCTACTATAAATTTGTAGCATTAATACTTCTAGGACAATGAAAGAACCTTCCAGCATTTAAGCCCATTGCTACGGTTTGAATATTTGAATATTTACATCCTCTTGGAATTCATGTGTTGAAATCCTCATCTTCAAGGGGATGGCATTTGGAGATGGGACATTTAGGGGGCGGTTAGGTCAGGGGGGTAGCACCCACACAAAACATTATTTATTTAGAGATGGAGTCTTGCTCTTGTCACCCAGACTGGAGTGCAATGGCGTGATCTCAGCTCACTGCAACCTCTGCTTCCTAGGTTCAAGTGATTCTTCTGCCTCAGCCTCCCGAGTAGCTGGGATTACAGGTATGTGCCACCACGGCTGGCTAATTTTTGTATTTTTAGTAGAGATGGGGTTTCAACATGTTGGCCAGGCTGGTTTCGAACTCCTGACCTCAGATGATCCACCCGCCTTGGCCTCTGAAAGTGCTGGGATGACAGGCATGAGCCACGGTGCCCGGCCATCATTATCATTTTAAACAGTCAATATTCATTTTGTTTTACCTGCATATTTACCTTTTCCATTTCTCTACATTCCTCCTGGTGTTACCATGTTTCCATTTAGGATCATTTTTCTTTTGCCTAAATAACTTCCTTTAGAATATCTTCTACATAGATATATGCTATCAACACATTCTGTTTTTATCTAAGAGCCTTTGTTTTGAACTCTAATCTGTGGTCTCGCAATGAGTTTATCTTCTATTTGTGGTACTTTCTGTGCCCAAATTTATGCAAATAAATTGGTTTACCACCTTCAAAGATATAGTACCATAATTACGATAAGTTTTTATAGTGTATGGTTTAAAGATGTATCTTTTACCAAAAAAAGAGGATTCAAAGTGCATTTTATAACCGAAGACCTATCACATGTTAGGTTTTGAAGGCCTACTGTATGTCAGGTAATGTGCACTGGGACTGTAAAATCAAATGAGGTATGTTCTTCGTAAAATTAAATGAGCATATACTAGTGGAGAAGACACACAAGTAAATGGTTACATTAAATATGATAAGCTCCTTGACAGAATTATGCATAGTATATTTTCAGAACCAAAGGAAGAACATCCAAATTAGAATTAAGAACCAGGACATACATCCCAGGAAGACAACTTGAATTGAATTTTAAAGGAGTAGGAGTTGTTGAAGACCTATGTATCAGTTGAGAGTTTGGTGACGGCTTGCTTCCTAGCTTGTAGATGGCCACCGTCTTACTATGTTGTCACATGGACTTCCCTCAGTGGGCATGGAGGAGAAAGAGAGAGAGAGAGTGAGAGAGCAGAGAGCATGCTTCTGGCGTCTCTTCTTATAAGGACACTACTCCTATAGGACCAAGGCCCCACCCTTATGACCACATTTAATCTTAATTACTTCTGTAGAAGCACATGGAGGAGGGTGGGGGTTAGGGCTTCAGCATATAAATGTTGGAGGCATGGAAACATTTAGTCCTTTATAGATAGATGGGTTTTATGAAAAAGACAGAAAAGCTATTTTTGTGCTGAAGTAGAAGAGACGATAAGAAAGGCAATATTAAAGTTACAGGAGAGAGAGAACATGAGTTGCTGAAATGATGGCCACAAAAAGCTAATGCATTAAGTCCTTAAAATGGCCTATTAAAAAAAAGCCAAAGCATAGCCTTGGATCACAGAGGGAAGGGGAAAGGAATTGGTGCCAGTGGAGACACCTATAGGTGTTCTGGGAGGAAATTCCCACCCAGTGTTAGGAAGCAAAGCCATGTGAGAATGTGGTGATGGTCAGGAGTAAGGGGCTTGCAGGGAAAGGTGGAAATGTGATTGCTGAAGAGACAGATGCGTCAAGAGACCATGGATTGAAAACGGCCCAGTTTCACCCTTTGGATGATGATACCAGTTTAGATCATTGCTTTACATATTCTTTAAGGTTGTTAATCTGCTCTGCCGTCACTACCATTTTGCAACAGCTCTCATCTGGAGACAGCAAATTGAAACTTGAGTTTAAAATCCTGCCTCTGAGTCCAGAAGTACAGGGTAGCGAACAATACAGTAGCACAGTACGTTAAAACAAAAAGGAATTTTAGTTGACAGGACTATAAAAGTTGGTGCTACTAAATGCCTTTTTGGCTGCATAAATACAGTATATATACCAAAGAAGGTGAAAACCCCTCTTCAATCTGTGTCTGTCAGGTTAATTCTGACCAGTACACATTGAGAAGAAGGATAAACTATATGATAGTTACACAGAACAACAGGTAGGACTCAGGCTTCGCTATGTGCCATGTGGACATAGACTCGGGGACATTTAAACTGGAGAAAAGAAGATTCAGCAATAATAAGATCATTGTCCATTTAATCAGTCTATTCATCTTTTCTATTAAGTGCTATCACTTCAACAGATCTTTCACACCTGCTGGCTTTTTGCATCCCTATGACTTCTCTCAGACGTAGGGACATTATTGCCCAGACTTCGCAGACAGGGAGACTAGGACACCTAGAGGATAAACACAGGAGACAGCTTGGACAACTGACATTCAACTTACTCAACTGTCTCATTCCCGATTTTCATGATAAGCGTTTTCTTTTCTGTCCTCCTCTCATAGCCGTCCTCCCATTCTTCAGAGCCCAGCTTAAGTTCCTTCTACAGAGGCTTCCTCTGCCTCATCGTGCCCTCACTGATTTTTGTCTCCTTTGAAATTTGACAATGTTCAAAACAGAATAAATAAAAGGACATCTTTTGCCATGGAGCGTAATACTTGCTTATATATTATTTTGTGTTGTGTGCTCTAGTTTCAGATGTGTTGGTCACCTCTCCCTACATATAGCGAGAGTTGGGGTTATGTTTTACTCTTTCTTCTTGTGTCCCACAGGGCTTACAGTGCTAAGCACTGAACAGGTATTTGGTATTACACCCTTTGCTCTGTAGGGGTATCTTAAGTCTGTTTTCTGTTGTTTATAATAGAATAGCTAAATTTGGGTAATTTACTGAGAAAAGGAATTTGTTTCTTCCAGTTATGAAGGCTGAGAAATCCAAGGTGGAGGAGCCATGTCCGGTGAGGGCCTTCTGGCTGGTGAGAACCCTCTACAGAGTCCTGAGGCAGAGCAGGGCATCACATGGTGAGGGGGCTGAGCACGCTAACACGTACTCAGGTCTCTCTTTCTCTTCTTAGAGGGCCACCAGTTCCCCTCCCATGATAACCCATTAATCCATTGGTCCGTTAATCCATGAATAGATTACCATTCATGAGAGCAGAGCCCCTCATGACCGTATCACCTTTTAAAGGCCCATTTCTCAATATTGCCATGTTGGGGATTAAGTTTCAACATGAGTTTTGGAGGGGAGAAAAACTCAAACCAACACTACATCTCTGTCCTCCAAGGCTGTCCACTACACACACTTGCTTGAAAAGGTGATCAGAAACAATGGCCAGTCAGTGCCTCTACTTGTGAGGTGTGTAGAGATGTGAGAGACCCATAGAGAACTGTCTTCCAACTGTAGGTAATTCTCAAATCTTTCCTGTGTTCACATTTTAGCAACTAATCAGAATTGCCAATCAAATCCTTGACCTTCTTCTGATCAATGGAGTAGGTTATCCAAACTGGAATCCCATGAGGTTTAAAGTAATTGTTTTGTTTATAAAATACATCCTGCAAATATTTTTATTTTTGTGAATTGATCCTTGGAAAAAAAAGTTATTCATGACTGGTCTGAAGCATCTATTGTCCATTTTAAGTATTACTTCTGGACAACTAGTTTCTGAGACCTCATGTATTTAAAGGCAATGCTTTTGATTTTCTCTGCATTAGCCATCCACGGGCTATTAACAACAATCCCATTGCACTGAATACACTGTCCTTCATCATGTAGCTTCAGCCTTCTTCAAACTCATTTACCCATATATGCTCTGCCCTAGCCTAATTACTGGAAACTCCCCAAATGTGACCTGTTCTTCCATCCTCCATGCCTTGTGTGCACTGTTCCCTCTGTTGGAAAGCTTGACTTGTCAAGTAAATGTCCTCAAAACTCGACTTGTGCTTTACCTCTTCTGTGGAACCTTCCCTGTGTCCCCTAAGTGGAATTATTGACCTCTTCCTTTGTGACCTTTGTTTATTTCTATGATAGTACATATTATGTTGTATTGTAATTATTTGTCTAACAGGATAAGTTAGTGTGTGGGCAGAAACCATGTCTCTATATTCCCAGTGCAAAGCACAGTAGATGTTCAAGAAACTTTTTTCTTTGAATGAATGAGTGCATTAGTCAGACTTCCTAGTTAGGAGTTATTGAAATAGATTTGAAATAGATTCAAATGGTCTCAAGAAAAAGTAAAGGATTTGCTAAGTGGCTACTGGGGACAGATCAAAAGACTGGAAGCCTGTGTTTGGAAAATGGGCAGGATGCAAGGGAACTAAAGAGGCCAATCAGCAGAAATAAACAGATTTTCATTACCATCTTATATTTGTGCATCATTCCCATGAGATCCTCAGGCTGGGGAGGGTGTTTTATTGACTGAGCCTGTGTCACTCATGGACAAACTGGGATAAGGTTGACCTATCCCCTTTAACTTGCAAGGCTGAGGGATGGGGGTGGACACTACTTCCCACCAAGATTACACACAATATGGGAAAAGCAATTATCTGAGAGGAAACTGGGATGTCATCAGTAAGGGAAAGAAATCTGTCTAACTCCAAAAAATGGCCAGTGTCTACTACTAATAACTGAAACTTTCCAGAAAAAAGAGACTATGATTTAAAAATCAATTTAATACTGGATGGTTTGATTACCAACAAAATCACCCATGACATTTAGCACCTTTCTTTCTTTTCCTTGATGAACTCAGAACCCTTGCATAGATTTAATAATGTGTTATGTACCCCCTGGGTGTCTGAATTACTGACTTGAGCTGAATGATTGGACTCAATACAAATAAAAAGAGCTTGCAAACTTCGCCCATGGTTTTCCAGACATCAAGGAACTAAGCTCTTTTGCTCCCTAGAGAAGCTAAAAATTCTAAAATGAAGTGCCCTCTGCTCTGGTTTCTGCTTTTCAGCATTTCTCTTCTGTTTTTACATACTTTTGCTGCTTTAAAATTAAATCTAAGAAACTCATTCCATATTTTTCATCATCTGCTTTTGAAAGTGAATGTTATGGATTTATGGTTTGGGATTCTTTCATGTTAGAGCAGCAAACTATGCTTGCTTCACTTGTTTTTGTTTCATTTTTTTTTACATTTATGAGGCTTTGATAATTTGATTTATTAAAATACCACAGTCAATGTAGGGGAACTGACACCATTTGCGTTGTTGGAAAGCGTCATGAAACATCAGGCGCTAGTTCCCCATGGAAAGCTTACCTCTATTATTATATACACCCCTCCCCTTTGGTCTTCAGGAAAGTTTGGCATTAAACTCAAGCTGCACCCAAAGAATATTCATTCCTAGAACATTTCAGTATTTTTGGATTGGATTCCATCCCCCAATGTTGATTTTGTATCTGCCAAGATGTACAGAATGATACATCTAAGCTATTTATGATACACAAGCTAGTTTTTCTTATCAAGAAACAGAAATGTTCCTTTCTCTTACCCTCTAATGATTACATATCTGGCATATTAAAATCTGAATTTCATATTGTATCCCTTTAAATGTATTAGCGAGTTCAGTTTGGAACTTTACACAATGACTAAAGGGAAAGATTGACCCTTTCTGCAAGTGGAGGGTATTTTTCTCTTTTCAGTTTCTATAGGAAGTGACAGATTTGGACAGAGGCAGAGGAAACAGGATAAGTTTACCTAGAATGAAAATCTGGATAAGAAGAGTACCATAAGAGCTTAAAACCACAGAAAAAAATGTCAGGGTTGGAAAAGTCCCTAGACTCTTCATTCATTATAAGTCCCTCTACCAGTCCACTGGGTTTCAGGAAAACGGGAACTCTCACATGCTACTAAGTGTGTGTGCACGCATGTGTGTGTGCCTGTGTGTGTGCATGCACATGTGTGTGTGTTACAGGATATTGTAAGGATAGAATAGGGAATCTTCCAGGTATCTGAGGAATAGAAAAAAGCCAGGTCACATGGGCATCAGGATTGGAAAATCAGAAACCAATGGGATTCTATCTCTTTCTGTTTGTCAGGGAGTAGACAGTCTCTTTCTTCTCCTGAAAATTGACCATTCAGCTCACGGTGGAATATAGCCTTATTACAGTAGTCCCTCCTTGATCAAGGCTTAATTTTTTTTGTGTTTTTAGTTACCCGTGATTAACCATGGTCTGAAAATATTATATACAATAAGATATTTTTGAGAGAGACTATGTTTATACAACTTATATTACAGTATATTGTTATAATTGTTGTTATTGTTAATTTCTTACTGTGGCTAATTTAGAAATTAAACTTCATCATTGGTATGTACATACAGGAAAAAGCATAGTAAATGTAGGATTCAATACTACCAGAGGTTGTGGGTATCCACTGAATGTCCTGAAACATATTTCCCACTTATAAGAGGGTACTGGTGTATGTTTTTTCACTCAACAAGAAAATAGAAAGGCAATTAGAAAAGTCAGAAAATACAAAAAATCATGGCTTAAAAATGAAGCAAACTAATCTATGGGTTTATTTTGAACTGATGAACTGTCAAGAGAAAGAATCCATTTAACCGTGGTACTTGGAATATTCTCCCAAGCATGATGCAAGTTTACTAACAAGAATTACAACACCTTCCTAATGGATTCATTTTCATGACCTAATAATAATAATAATGAACTTTTATTGACATTTTACTATGTGTCAGACATGGTGCTAAGTGCTTTATAGATTTTAATCTTCAAACAATTACTTGAGGGTAGATATTATTATCTCATTTTTTTCAGATTAAACATTGAGGCATATTGAGTAACCCTACCAAGTCACATGGCCCTTCAGTGGCAGAGCCATTCTAAGCCACATGATTAGCCTCTAGGATCTATTGCTTCTGACTAAGTTATATTATCCAATCATCAATACATTATGTTTACACAATCATTATTATAAATGCTTTTTGATTTTTAAAAGAATTATTCTATAAAGCATGTAAGACTTGATTATAATAAAAGAGAATACCAACATCAACCTTGATCACATAAAAATAGTAATATAAAGTTAGGGGAAAGAGAGGGGAACAAAAGGAAAAGAACACCAACTTCCTCATATTTCTCAGTAAAAGAGATATTATTTAACATTATTACTACATCAAAAAAGCTGTATTTTTAAAGCTATAAACATAGCTGATAGAACTAAAAATAAAAATAGGTTAACAAAATTTGGAAGGGGAGTTAATATATGTGAGTTGGATTTGTAATTTTTAAAAGCAGTATTCAAGACATTCTTGAAGTTGATAAACCAAGAAATAGTATAAACATGTTATTCGAATTATGTAGATGACTACCAGGAAGAAAAAAAATTACAAACAAGTGAAAACCAGTTACCTACAAAAAGTGAGCCTGGGATGCTGATTATGGAGTGAGATTTTTACTCTTTATTTTATTTCTTTCCATTTAAGTGATTATTTCCATGTGCACACATTACTTTTTATAATAAGAACCATGCCCATACTATTCACTTCAGTAAATCTACATCTCGGTTTCCATCCCAGAGAAATGCACATCATACACATCTAAGTGGCACCAAGTGAGATGAGGGGGTTCTTCCGAAGGCTGGAACCACAGCCCCCCCAGGGGGCTCTGGGTAAACATCACTAGCCCCAGTGGTCTTGGGTTCTTTTGTACCTATCTGAATGTCCACCCATCCCAAGATTCAGCCCAGAGATGGGAGAAAACAAGGCCACTTCTGAACTTTTCACTCACTCTTCTCTTTAACATAGTCCCAGGTGGGAGTTTTACTTCCTTTTCGGTCTATGTCTTAGCATTCGAATCCCAGGGCACAAAAAGCTTCAAGGTTTGGCCTTAATGGTAGATGGGGTACATGAAGGAAAAGTAGCTTACAGAAAAAGGATCACGATTTTGGGAGGTATTTGAAAGGTATTATCTCCTTTACACATATAGATGCAGAAAATAGTCTGCAAGGATACAGGCCACTTCAAGAGCAGTTGACACCTCTAGGGAGAGCAGTGGGGGAAGGGAGGATATATTCATGTAGGACACAGGGAACTGTGGAGTTTTTTGGTGCTATGGACATTTATTTAGTGCTTTTGTATGTTTTATCCCGTTTAATCATCACAATAACTGAGTGAGTTTTTAGTTTTTACCTCCACTTAAAAAAAATTAATAGACTATTTGTTAGTAGTTTCAGGCTTACAGAAGATTGTATGGGAAGTACAGAGAGTTCCTGTATACTTACCCTCACACCCTCCTCCCTCGTTTCTCCTATTATTAACGTTTTGCATCAGTGTTGTACATTTATTATATTGATGAGCCAAAATACATTATTATGAACCAAAGTTCATGGTTTACACCAGGTTTCACTCTTAGTGCTATACATCCTATGGGTTTTGACAAATGCATAATGTCATGCATCCACCATGACAGTATCATACAGAATAGTTTCACCACCCTAAGACTCCCTGTGCTCCACCTGTTCATCTCTTCCCCTAATTGATTTTTTAAAAATCTGTGATTGTCGTGCTTGCCCTGCATGCATTTCCCTCATGCCCACAAAGTGAAACCTAGTCCACTGCACCTGTTCCTTCAGTTACTGACTCTGCTGCCTGTGATAATAGTAGCATGAGTGGTCTTCAAGCACCTCATATCCTGCCACTACCGCCACTTGTCAGGGGAAAACCCAGACAGGATGAGATCCACATTCCCAGCTGTTCCTGTATTCCAAGGAAGAGAAACCCTAAACCAGAAGCTAAAGAGTGAAACCAGATATCCCAGGGAAGGGGCGGGGAACGTCAGCTCCCCAGTGGTCTGTGAGAGAGGTGCCAAGCCAGAAGCCCAAAAGTGCTGGGAAAACCAGCCCAGAGAAGCAGATAATGCCAGGAAACATCTCAGGCATGGTGGAGGGGCTTGGGGGGACTCAGATGACAGGACTGAAGATTTGTGAGGATTTATGAGGCACTCACAAATTGCAGAGTGATTATGAGCAGTAGGGAGCTCTCCTGCTTCCTGGAAAAAAATCAAAGCCTGACTCCCAACGTTGGCAATGGGGGATCTCTTGTGGAGACAGCTCATAGTGAGGTTGGGATATACTTTTCTAGCAAGTGTTTTTCAAATATTTTTTTACCGTGACCTATGGTAAGAATATATTTCAGGTTGGGCACGGTGGCTCACATATGTAATCCCAGCACTTTGGGAGGCTGAGGAGGGAGAATCACTTGATCCCAGGAGGTCAAGGCGGCAGTAAACCATGTTTGCACCACTGCACTCCAGCCTGGGTGACAGAGATCCCGTCTCAAAATAATAATATACTTCATATTGGCATCTAGTGCACACATGTGGTGCACACACAAATACACACACACTCTCAGTATTAGCTGGGAGCTTGCCAGCAATGCTAGCAAAAATCAGAATCTGCATTTTAATAAGATTCCCAAGTAATTACGATGCATAGAAAAGTTTAAGAAACTGCTTCAGGGGGCCCCAAGCTAAAGATGAGTAAATTATATCATGTATTTAACTAATGTTAAATACATTAGTTAATCTCACTCTATAAGTTTCCCCTCTTAGCGACCAGAGACCTTTACAAGTTCTCTAAATACTGTAGGTTAGGATTCTGTTTTCCATCCCTCTAAAAATCTCACCACATAATAACTAAAACTAATGACCTAATTGTATTGTCAAGCTAACCATGTGCCAAGACATATTCTCATGCCTTACTTGCGTTAACTCTTAATCCTCGTAACAACTTTCGTAAGATAAATTCCATTATTTTGCATTTTGTGTATGAGGAAATTGAGGCATAGTAAGTTAAAATAACTTTCCCAGGTCAGATAACTAATAAGTGGAGAAATAAAAGTATGAAACTACAAAGGGGAAAGAGGAAGAACAGGAAGTGTGTAAGGTAAGAGATAGAAAATGATCAACAGGCCAGGTGCAGTGGCTCATGCCTGTGATCCCAGCACTTTGGGAGGCCAAGGCAGGAGGATTGCTTGAGCTCAGGAGTTGGAGACCAGTCCGGGCAACATAGGGAGACCATGGCTCTACAAAAATAAAAAACAAAAATATCAGCCAGGTGTGGTGGCACATATTTGTGGTCTCAGCTACTCAGAAGGCTGAGATGGGAGAATCACTTGGGCACCGAGGTCAAGGCTGCAGTAAGCTATGATCACACCACTGCACTCCAGCCTGGGCAATTGGGTGAGACCCTATCTCAAGAAAAAAAAAAAGAGAAAGAAAAGAAATAAATGGGGGTATAGGGCATCCTATCTAGAATTATAGAGGTTACCACCAAAAGAACTAAAAACAAGTTTAAACGAATTATCTCTAGAGACCGAAACTGAGAAAGTTCTTCGATACTGTTTTATTTGTCATGTGCTTTGTATTATTTTTATGAAATTTTAATTCTAATTTAAGCTTAATATAGGTATTTTACAAGTTCTGGGTTCTCCTTGGGACCAGCGCTTTAAAAGATAAGCAACACTCATGACCAACATCACCAACATTGGAACAACAGTGAAGTTGAAGCACATGATCTTCAAGAGGAAACCAACTTGTCAATGAGCCTGGAGGTCCTCCTGCACCTGGAATAGTGACTTCCATGGCCAACAGTGACAGAGGGGCTTCATTGAGTTTAAGGAGCCCATGGGTTTCCTTATAGAGAACCCAAGGCCTTTGAGAGTGTCCTGGCCCTGCCCCAGTCTGCCAGTCAGGATACTGACAGGAAACAGAAGTAGTTGAGATTCTGAAGACAGTTCCATAAAGAGATGAGTTACTGAGGCATGGGCAGGGTAGACAAGCCACAGGGGATGCTGAGCAACCAGGGACTGGCAACCTTGGAGGCCCCATTTCCGCTCCTGAGCTTCCAGGGGAGAGGCGAGGAAGCCCAGCGGGAGCTGCACCTCAAGCAGCAGATGTGGTTGTTGCTTTACCTTGAATTCCTTTAGCCCACATCTGGGTTGACCCCTGTGAGGTGAACACTTCCCACAGTGCTGACAGCTTCCCACCCAGGTGCCTCTCCTCTCTGCTTCCTTACCTGAGGGCTTTCCCCAGTTCCAGGGAGCTGGTTGGGCCCTTGCACAGGACAGAGCTAAAATGCAGGTAAAACGCCCCCAGAGGCAACAAACTAACTGGGAATGGTAGCTGGTGGTGAATACACAACATTCTTTGGTGGGGAGATTCTGAGGGGACTTCTGCACTGCTCCTCAGAGCCCAGTAGGACTGAGCCTCTGATGCCCACAGTGGCAACTACTCATCAACGTTCTCTCTTTTGGGTTTTCTTCCTTCTGTCTCATTTCTCCTTTTCCTCACATGTACTTCCTGGCATCGCCTCTCCAGTGAATCACCTTCAGCCAAGCACTTTTCTCAACATCCACTTTTGGGGAAAAGGTACCAGACAAAGATACCATGGAAAGGAAGCTGCCCATTAGAGGCTATAATTGGAGGGAGTGTGGAGGAGTTAAGATAGGAAGATCAAGTTCAGTTTATGGGTTTATTTCTATACCTGCTGTAACAAATTATGACAAACTTGGTAACTTAGCTTAAAGCAACTGAATTTATCTTCTCACAGTTCTAGAAGCCAGAAGTCTGAAATCAAGGTGTCATCCGGGCTGTAGTTCCTCTGAAGGCTCTAGGGAAGAAGGCTTCCTTGCCTTTTCCTAGTTTCTGGTGGCTCCCAGCAGTCCTTGGCTTGTGGCTGCATCACTCTAAGCTCTGCCTCCATCTTGACATTGCCTTTTTCTCTGTGTGCCCTCTCCTCTTCTTATAGGGCACGAGTCATTGGATTTAGGGCCTGCCCGAATTCACTATGACTTCTTCTTCTTTTTTTTTTTTTAGAGTCTAAAAATTGCTTGAACTCCTCAGTTCAAGCAATTTTCCTGCCTCAGCCTCCTGAGTAGCTGGGACTATAGGCATGCACCACCACACCCAGCTAATTTTTGTATTTTTTAGTAGAGACGGGGTTTCACCATGTTGGCCAGGATGATCTTGATCTCTTGACCTCATGATCCGCCCGCCTCGGCCTCCCAAAGAAGTGCTGGGATTACAGGCATGAGCCACCGCACCCGGCCGACTTTGTCTTAACTAATTACTTCTGCAAAGACCCTATCTCCCAATAAGGTCACATTCTGAGGTTCCAGGTGGATATGGATTTTAGAGGACATTAATGAATCCACTATAGGAGGGAACATGGGGGAAGATAGGAAAGTACTCAGTCCAACCAACAATCTCTTTCAAGAGAACAAGCCCAATCATAAGAAAGAGGGCAAATGGGATTGGGATATGCAAGGTGCAGGGCCATCATCTTGGGGTCCAGAGAAAGATGCAGGTGACCTGGAGCCAGGAGGGGAGCAACAGAGAGTAACCTGCCCCTTTTTACAAAGGCTTTATTTCTCCTGTGACAAAAACCAAAAGATGTTCTGACATACTCTAATGGCCCATGAGATTCTGCATCTTCCTGGGGTAGCACTACCTGCCCACAATAGAAAGGGTGCTTATATGGCAGAGTGGGAGGGAGGGGCAACAACTGCCCTGGCATCTGAGGTCAGACTGGGTTTGCACATCATGTGGAGCCCTGCCCTGTCCAAGATGAAGCATGCTGCTTTCCACTTCCTGTCTCTGCTCTGGTTTCTCTTTGTTTCCTTGTGCATGTCTGGATTGGCACACCCCAATCCATTCAGGACTCAGTCCACTTGCACATGAGTTCCTGGACATGACCTCCCCTTTGGCTTCTGCTTTTGATGTTTTCTGCCCGTACCACCCAATTCCCTAGGCCCAGATTCTTAGCTGCACTTTTTTATTTTGCCTAACTCTTGAGTTCTTACAGCAGATAACGTTTCTGATTTACAAGTGATGAACATAAACCTCTCTTTTAAAATAATAATTATGGGTCCACTAAGAGTTACTATTTATTGGGTAACTAATGTTTGCTAAGGGCTGTGCTAAATATTCTCTATCATATTACTTTATTCGTGCATCTACATGATCTAATTTAATCCTCACTACACTTGAAAAAGTAGGTATTATCAATACAGATAAGGAAGGGGAGATGAAGCTATTTGCCCCAGGTCACATAGCTTGTTTAGTGGCAGAGTCAGAATTCGAACTCAGCAGTGACAGATTCTAAAGACATGTTCCTCCCTCTCATGTTTCTTCCCATGAAACTGCCTGGCCTGGCAGCAAGGGCAGCTCCAGCCTTTGATTCTGTGTTGTCCTCAACCTGGCATGGAAATTAGTCAGGTAGAGAACAAGCAAATACCAAATGTATGGCTGTTTGAATGTAAAATGGGGTTTACGTTAGAAGCACGGAAACCAACTGCAAATCAAATTGTGATTATGAAGTGAAAAATGATTTCTTTTTAAATGTCCCTCTTTGAAATGTCACCTGGAGAGATGAGATCTTTGATTTAATCAGTATTTAATTGTGAAGTATTTACTGAATTCTCTTCTTTAAAAGAATTACCTTTAAATATTGTGATCTCTTTCATTTATTTTTAAATTTTAAAACCATTTTTTAAGTATATGGTTCAGTAGTGGCATATATTTATTTTTTGATTCAGTAAATATTGACATTTTTCAGATTTGGGAAAGTTCTATAAGGGACAAAAATATATATAAGACAGTGTTCGCATTCAGGCAGTTCTCAGTGACTTTGTAATAATTGTTTAATTTTGAAAATGTGCTTAGCTTTTAGTAAGCAACTAAAAATTATTCAGCAACATGTCTGAGTAAATAAGATGAGAATCCAAGCTGGGTATTACCATTTTCTATCAAAGATGAGATATAACCCCCAAGTTATGAGACTGAATTCCTTGACTAGTTATGGATATAATTTCAAATGTGAAAGTCTTAACACTCTCAATGATTCCCAAAGTCATAGAGTCCTGAAAAGTGCAAGTCTTTATGAGAACCAGGCATTTTCTACAGCTTAAATAAGGTTTCACACACATACGTACCCGTATTTTTAACAACGATTGATAAAATAATCTTAAAGCACTATTGACTTTATAGCAGCCTTTTATTCATTAACAATACACAAATTTCAATTACCATTGCTGTGGTCTGAATTGTGTCCCTGCAAAATTCCTATGTTGAAGACCTAACCCCAATATGATGGTGTTTATAGTTGTGGCCTTTGGGAGATAATTAGGTCATTAGATGGGATTAGTGGCTGTTATGGTTTGAATGTGTCCCCTAAAGTTCGTATGTTGGAAACTTAATTTCCAATGCAGCAATGTTGAGAGGTGGGATCTTTAAGAGGTGGTGAAATCATGTGTGCTCTGCCCTCATGAATGGATTAATGTCGTTATCAAGGGAATGGCTTTGCTATTGAGAGAGTGGGTTTTTTTTATAAAACCAAGTGTGACCTCCTCTTGCTCTCTCATGCTCTCTTGCCCTTCCATCTTCTGCTATGGGGTGATGTAGCCCAAAGGCCCTCCTCGTCAGAGGCCAGTGCCATGCTCTTGGACTTCCCAGCTCAAAAACTGTAAGAAATACATTTCTATTCTTTATAAATTACCCAGCCTGTGGTATTCTGTCACAGCAATACAAAACACAGTAAGACAGTATTCTTATTTAAAAAAAAAAACAAAAAAAAACCTCCCCACCCACCCAGGAATAAGACCCTCACCAGGAACCCCACTATACTGGTACCAAGATCTTGGGTCCCAGCCTCCAGAATAGTGAGAAATAAATGTTGTTTAAGTCACCCAGTCTATGGTATTTGATCATAGTCCCGGGCTGACTGAGACAACCACCAAGAGTAGCTGTCATGAAGCAATGAGTAGGAGCAAGCCTCATTTTAGGACACTGTAAAGGATCTTCATATAGCTTCAAATTACAGAATGTCAGACATAGACTAGACCATGGTGATCATATAATCCGGCAGTTTCCAAACTCAGGGTGCCATAAGCCTTTGTGTAAACTTTTCCTTTCTTCTTTTAGATGCAGGGGATTTGTTAAATGGGTATATAGTGTAATGGTGGGGATTGGGCTTATACTGTATCCATCACCCAAATATTGAGCATTGTACCCAACAGGTTATTTCTGAGCCCTCATCCCCCTCCTTCCCCCGCTCCTTTCGGACTCCCTTGTCTATTATATCCATCTTTATGTCCATGTGCACCCATTGTTTAGCACCCACTTATAAATGAGAACATGCAGTATTTGATTTTGTGAGTTAGTTCACCGCAAATTTTTTAAATGCCTCTTGGACACCAGGACATATAGCTTGATGAGTAAAGCACATGTTGCATTCCAGCTTCCACTTGCCCCCTTGGGCACCAACTACCCACCAATACCTATCAGCCTTGCCCCAGCTTTACCTGATGATACGAATTGCCTAGGGTGCCAGTGTAAAGTAACGATTTGCTGATCACTCCCCTGAATATTTTGATTCAGTGGGTCTAAACTGTGACTTTGGGGTTCTGTACCTATCATGATAACCTTTATGATTTAATAACCAGACAAAATGAAAAACATTGATTTAGATCCAGTGCTTATTTTACAGATGAGGTCAAGGGGGACAAAGTGACTTTCCAAGTCCCATAATGAGTCAGTGAACATCACTGGAATAAATGTATAGCAGTCTCAAGTGATCACATTAAATAGGCCAAGCGTTTGTTCTCTCTCTCTCTCTCTCTCTCTCTCTCTCTCTCTCCCCCTCTCTCTCTCTCTGTGTGTGTGTGTGTGTGTGTGTGTCTGTTTGTATTCCATATTGTCTGGGTTGAATTACAGAAGCAGAGGTACTATGAATGATACGGAAGGAGGCTTTGCATATAGGGATTAGACCACATGCAATTGTGGGAGTGACAGGAGGAATCTAGCATTAACCCAAAAGTCTAAGTAAATGCCATGCTGCTGTCTCTGCTGCTTATGTTGGGGCAGCAGTTGGGAACGAAAGCTGAACATGGAAAAGATCAAACTGGAACCCATGAGGACAAGCTGGAACCTGTCTTTGTCTCTCAACAGTTCCAGCCTTGATACTGGATTGCTCTGCAGAAGAAGCTGGTGGCCTTTGCCAGACAGTGGCCCTGATACATGGAGGAGCTGACGGGAGAGCCCGAGGAGCTGTGGGTTGCGGCGGTGCCCCACTGCGGGAGGTAAGCTACAAGAGCACTGACAGCATGCATAGTGCTGCAGCGTTCGGCACCTACACCAACCTTCAGAGCCTCAACATGGACACTCCATCACTTCCACAAACTTCTCTCACAACCATCCCTTTCCCATAATCAAACAGAGAAGGAAATTCTTAGAAAGGCAGTCCCAGCCTGGCTGAATTAAGACAACACAAAACCACCATGTGTTCTTGCATAGCTTTTACTGGATTGAAAGTGCCTTGAAAGTGCCAAGAAAGTTCTGTTCATTGTTACGATTCTACACAACATCTAGTAGGATGCTTTGCATATAGTAGGTACTCCATAAATACATTCCATTTGGATGAAATAACGTAAATATTAGTCTTGTTGGTTTGCAGTCACACATGAGTAGGCAAGCCAAACACAGCTGTGCAGCCGTCAGACAGCAGAAGTGATCTCTAATGACTGCAGCCCACTCTTCACCCCTTAATTGCTTCTCCATTGTGGCTCCTAAATTGCCAAGTGCCCGATGCATTTAATATCCCTCCACACTTAAGATTGCTTATGATCTGAAATTGTGTCAAGAAGATTTGAACGAAAATGGGAAATTAAGATCCACAGTAAAATCCCTTGAAACTGGGAGTGGAAAAAATGACAAAAAAAAAATAACCTGCCACAGCCCTAGCCAAGAGGGCAGTTATTATAACTGGAGAGGAGGGAGCAGGGCAATTCAGCCCAGGTGAAGCAGCAGCCAGCAGCCCCCATATTCACAGCACCAGAGATTTTTTCCAAATCCCACTTCAAATCTCATAATCCCTGCGTCCGTAACTGCTGAGGATGAAGTCATCCTCTCCTTCATTTCAGACAGAGGCTCACCACTTCTGCTTTAGGGCACTGCTGTAGTCTAGCAAGCCTGTGGCTTTCAGGCTGGCTTGGAAAATCCAATCGCACATGGAAAACACGATATAAAAAATCGTGGTCACTTTTCCTCCTTTATAAACAGATGTCACTAACTTTGGATCTAAGCAAGGGCATAACTGTTCTAGATCGCTTAAGGAATTGCAGAGTGTTTTTCAGTATTGTCGAAGGGATGGACTTTCCTGTTGCAGAGAGGTTGTAACTATGGTATCATTGGAAAGCTGAGAAATATCGATTTTCAGAGATTTGTCACCCTAAAAAAACCTGCAGAAAATGGAACAGAAAGTATAATCAGAGTAATACATAGACATGCTCATATCTTCGTATTGCTGATACTTGCTTCTCTAAAGTTCTCTGGTTCCGTCATAGGATTTTCAAGAAATAGGAAGTTTTTCTTTTCCATATTTCTTTATTCTGTCTTATGTCCGTCTGTCTGTCTTACGTCGATATATGTACTTATCTTTCTGTATCTATGTGGTGATATAGTCATCTGGAAGCCCTGGTTAATGTAGAGGTAGTAAGTCATTCATTCATTCATCAGACATTTTATGAGCAACTACTATTTGGCAGGCACTGTGCTAAGTGCTGAGTATACAAGGTACATGGTTGCAACTCCTGTCCTTGGATCTTACCAGTCTACTGGTGGGAACAGCCTTTTAAACAGATAAATTGCACCATGTGAAGAGCAAAGACAGCATTGAGTGCTCCCTGAGCAGAGGAGGGAGCAACTCACTGCACTGAGATAACATTTTCCAGTTGTCTCAGAGAATCACCCTCATGCACACATTTCCTGGACCATAAAATATCCTTACAGATCACTTTGAGTTAAGTTTTTCAGAATTGAGCTAATTCAGTGGAATGAGGAGTTGTCTTTCTCTGCAGAGGCCTACTCTTATGACAGGGAGAGAGGGGTGGTTAGAGAAAAACACAGGAACAGGCAGGAGGGGAGGGGGGCCCTTGTCTCTTTGCCTCCTAAGGGACTAGCACATTTAAATTCCCTGGTTCTGTTAGTGAATTATTAGATTGTTACAAATTTTGGATGTATGTGTTTGTCTCCCTTTCTGAAACTCCTTCCTTACCCTCTCTGCTATCTCCCATTTTTAAAATCGGCAGAAGAAATCACAAAGTCAAAGAATAATCTTGGTTTTTGTTTTTTTGGTGGATTAACCCATCACATTGTGACATTTGTCTGAGTCATTAGGAAATCTACATTCCAAGGTCTATAAAATCCCACCCATGCCTCAGCAGGGAGAGGAGAATTCAGAGTTGCCAAACTTCACACTCTCCCAGTCCTTGCTGAGTCTAAATTTGGACCCAAATGCAAAACACTGGGGTTCTGTACTCATTTGTAGCTGGGAAAAGGCAACTCCTAGTTTGTGAAAATGGACTTCATGGCCATCAAAAGCTGTTATGGTGTCACGTGGTGATGAGTTTAATGTAAATGAATCCGGAACATCTGGATCAAATTTTCTTTCAAACAAACAGGGTTATGAAAACTAGTGGGCGAAAATACCTTCTGGTCAAAGGCATTCTGGGTTATTCCTGAACCCTAACTGTCTACAGCAGTGATTTAAGAAGGGGCCAAGCAGCTGCTCTGCTGCTTCTCCCTGCACCTGGGTCTATGGCAAATGAACCTGGAGCAAAACAGACTGACCATGTAACCATCATTGTTGGAATTGAAAAAATGGAGAAACATATTCATTTAACAATGGTTTATTGAGCACCTACTATAAGCCAGCTATTATGCTATGATCTGGGGATACTACAGGAAACAAGCCAGACCCAGACCCTGCTCTCTGGGAACTTGTAGTTTAGAGACAACTTAAAGGCACACATTAAACAAGTTAACATAAAATCCATATAAGCAGGAATTCTAGGAATTGTTTAGGCACACATTAGACAGCATAGAATATGGTGGTTGGCGTAGGTGCCGTGGGAGCTCAAAGCAGCCCACATGAGTCACACTGTGGGTATGTGTACTGAGGGCGTTTCTGAGGAAGTGGCCTGTGTGCTGAGTGCTTGAGAGTGTCTGTTTAACCAACTCTACTTCTCATCACCCATCTCAATGCCTTGAACCTGGCAGGCCCTTAAGAAATGTGTGTGAAGTGAATGGCTTTTCCAAACAATGCGGAGAGTTAGGTGGGAGGGAGAGGGAGAGTGGAAGAAGTGAGGGACCCATGCCAAATGTCAGCGTTAAGAGTTTGGAAATTGCTGGATCGTATGACCATCATGGTCTGGTCTATGTGTGTCATTCTGTAATTTGAAACTGTATGAGGACCTTTTATAATGTCCTGAAGTTAGGTTTGCCCCTACCTATTGCTTCGTGATAGTTACTCTTGGTGGTTGTCTGTGAGCTTGGAATGATAAAATACCATAGATGGGGTGACTTAAACAACAGATGTTTATTTCTCACTGTTCTGGAGGCTGGCATCCAATATCTTGGTGCCAGTATAGTCAGGTTCCTGTGAGAACCCTGTTCCTGGGAGGTAGTTTTCTCCAGCCTCCTCTTCACCTCACCCTTCCCCATCTGACCCCTCTTTCTCTCCTGGTGGTGAGTTTTCCCCCCTATCTCACGTCCTGAGAAGTCACTGAAGTCATTGCAATGAGAGCCCAAGGTCACCAGGGTTTGATAGATGGCTTCCTAGAATTCCTGCTTTCAATGCATTTTTGGCCTGTGCAGATTTGTTACTTTCTTTCTGTCCCGCAAGTCATTTAAAAATCATTGTTTAGATCATATATTTCATACTTTATCAGAAGGGATTTTTCAGATGATCTAGTTGAGCATATCTCCGGAAAGAGAAGGGAAGGCATTTATATCTTCTCTACATTACCAGGTGAAAAGCTTTCTGAGGAGGGGTTATTAATCTCTGTGCCAATTAAAGATTGATTGATTAATCTTCTTAATCCTTGTTTCTTATTTTCCCTGGGTGTTACCCACAGACCCTAGCACAATGATTAAACAATTAGATGCTGTGATGGTTCATTTCATCTGTCAGTTTGGCGAGGCGGTGGTGCCAAGTTCTTTGGTCCAACAACAGTCTAGATGTGGTGAAGGTCTTTTTTTTTTTTTTTTTTTTTTAAGATGTAATAAACATTTACAGCCAGTAGACTTTAAGTAAAGGAGAGTACTCTTCAACATGTAGGTAGGTCTGGGTCACATCCAACTGACCAAAGGCCTTAGAGGCAAAGAATGACGCTTCCCAAGGAAGGAATTCTGCCTTAAGATTGCATCAGAGAAACTCTGCCTAAGTTTCCAGACTGCTGGCCTGCCCTGTGGATTTCAGACTCAAGACTGCAACATCAACTCTTACCTGAATTTCTAGTTTGCTAGCCAGCCCTATAACCTTCACATTTGACACCCGCAGTTATGAGTCAATTCCTTAAAATAAATCTCTCTCTCTCGACATATAAAAATATCCAATTGGTCTGTTTCCTTAGAAAACCCTAAATAATACAGATGCTTAATAAATATTTATATTTATTTGTTAAGTAAACATACTTATGGTCACACAGGCATTTGATAAGTGCTTGCTGTTTAATTGTGTGGCTTTCTGGAGCCTCCGTCCTGAGGTCTGCCTCCCTTTCACAGCTTGCCATTTTTTGATAGAAGAGTACTACCCTGCTTCAGCTGTGTTCCACTTTATATGTTGCAATAAAACATTGGCAGATATTTACAAGTATCTGCCAAAGCTTTCTAAATATCTGTCAAAGAATGGGTCCCATTCTTCAACCTGTATTCAGTTTTGTGTAATATAGAAAACCCTTGTGCCAGTTGCAGAATTGAGACTGCTGCTTAGAATTGGTATGGGTTTTATGACACATCCAGAAGCACCAGGACCTCTAGGATTCCACGATCTACTCTGCCCAAGGTTGTGGCATAAAAATTGTTAGCAAATTTTATACACTCTGCTTGCTGATAAAATGTGTGGGTTGGAGTTTGCAGCATTTCTGGGGCATTTCTCTCTACATTTATTTTATGATCCACATCCTAGCCACCTTTTGCTATCAGGTTGGTGAAAAGCCTGGGGATAAAAAAATTTAAAACTTGGGGCCAAGCATGGTGGCTCACGCCTGTAATCCCAGAACTTTGGAAGACCAAGGTGGTGGATCACCTAAGGTCGGGAGTTCAAGTCCAGCCTGGCCAATGTGTTGAAATCCCGTCTCTACTAAAAATACAAAAATTAGCTGAGTGTGGTGGTGCACGCCTGTAATCCCAGCTACTCAGGAGATGGAGGCACGAGAATCGCTTGAACCAGGGAGGCGGAGGTTGTAGTGAGCTGAGATTGGGCCACTGCATTCCATCCTGGGGGACAGAGCAAGAGTCTGTCTCACAAAAAAACAAAAAACAAAAAACAAATTAAAAATCAGGAAAATCAAAGGTTGCCAAAGATATAAGAAGCAGCGGTAGACAGAAGGACGGAGATGTTTGCAGAGCTTCTGAAGGATGGGGAGCTCAGCAAATTTCACCTCTACATTTCCAGGCTCACACTTCACACTTACTTCACTCCCCTGGCAAGCCCTTCGCAGCTTTCTAGGCTTAAGGGAAGCTGGCCTGCTGAAGGGCTGGTTCTTGAAGTGTTGTCATGCGGCTGGTTTTGACTCAGCTCGAACATGACAGAAAGAGCTTTCAGTTACTTTGTGTAGCCTGGTGTAACAAAATTTGAGTAACTTTAAAAAATTGTAGTTAATCTAATATGGCTATTTCTTTACAAGAAAGACTTGGAGCCAAGTCAGGAAACAACGTTATTCTGGCATTTAAAAGTAGAAAACTGTGACATACTGTGGAATATTATGGTTGGGGCTGTGTCTTTCTGGAACCCTTGATCTATACCTTAATCTGGAGGTAGCTAGATCGGCGTATACATTTGTAAAAATTCATCAAGCTCTACACTTTAGATTTGTACACTTCACTAAAAGCGCGCTGTGTTTCCATTTTTAAAAAAGAGACAGACTGAGCATGGTGGTACATGTCTGTAATTTCACTACTTTGGGAGACCAAAGAATGAGGATCATTTGAGCTAGGAGTTCAAGACCAGCCTGGACAAGATGATGAGACTCTCCCATCTCTACAAAAGATTAAAAAATTAGCTTGCTATGGTGTCACATGCCTGTAGTCCCAGCTACAGGGGAGGCTGAGGCAGGAGGATCACTTGGACTGGGGAGGTTGAGGCTTCAGTGGGAGGTTGAGGCTGCAGTGAGCCATGTTCATACCACTACACTCCAGTGTAGGTGACGGAGTTAGACCCTGTCTCAAAAAATAAATACATAAAATAAAAAATAAAAATAAGAAACAAAAAAAGGAATTCGTAGTGTAGAGGGCAGATTAGTGCTGAGTTCTTCTTCTGAGTCTGCACTTGCACTTAGAGGATCAGCTCCTGCCTCCTTAGTCCAGCCTCCTCTACTTCCTGTTTCCACAACTTCCCAGCCTCTCCACATAATCACCTCAGGAACATCATCACTTTCTCCCTCCTCACTAACTAATGGTAATGCCACCGGAACCTTCCTGATGTGTACCAGAAGCAGCTGGGGCCCAGCCAGGGAGGAAGGTTATTCCGGCATTTGAAAGAATGAAAACATTGTCCTGTGATACACAGATGTGCACTCAGCATCCGCAGGGCTGGCTCAGATGTCAGCCGAGATCTTTGATAAGCAACCTCTGCTCTTTGAAAACCCCTCTTCTACTTTTTGAAAGAACTCCTGTTCTTTTAAACTTCTATCAGGCTAGAACAGATATTGTAAATCTCATGCGAAGGCAAATACAGGGCCTGTCTTGGAACCAAATGAAGACTGAGTTTTGATTTTATCTTCTGTTTATTTCTCTAGCAGAGCTGATGTTATGTTCATGGCCAATAGACATGAATGTGGAAATACTCGGACCCGGTATGTTTCATTCCCCAGGATGCTTACCTTGACTTCGCCTTCCTTTCTGTTCTCTAGTTCAACCAAATTCATAGAAGCATTATCTACTGGAAAATGAAGTTAAACCAAGCTGGATTCTCTCCAAAAAAAGCAAAACTTGAACTATTTCTTAAAGGGAGGGAAAATACATCCGCCCCACTCATCGCAATCTTCGTCCCATGCTGTCGGCCTTTCTTCCCCCCCACCACCTCTCTCTCTCTCTCTCTCTCTCTCTCTCTCTCTCTCTCATCACCTTTCAACCTACACCCTCTTCAACACTGTGCTGTGCAGGTAAGCTTCTGGGAAGAAAGCAAACAAGAAACAGGAAGCATGGTTGAGCTATACCCTTTCTCACCTTATAGGTTTAGGTAAAACATCCTCGTTGCTTGTTGGGATAAGAAGTTTTGGTAAGGAAATGAATAAGCTTTGCTAAGTAAATGAACTAGATTTATGGGCACAAATGTATGTGTTTGTATATTCCACACTGGCCAGACTCACCAAAATGAAATGTTCTCCTGCCCTCCATATTTCAAGGGAAAAAAAGCTTAAGTGTAAGCAAACCATATACAGACAGAGAGTTTGGCAGCTTAAAAAAAGTCTTTAAAATTTTTAGTTGAACCTTGGCTTTTGTCTCTAAGCCCTCAGGGGAAAAATGTGAGCTTGTTTCCTCGTTGAAAACGTATCACGGCATTTGACAGGCTGAATTCTTTGATCCTCAAATGTTTCGGTGATTTCTCCAGTGCTCCCTGGACACTCTGTCCCTCTTTACATCCCCCCTCACGTCCCTCTTCACCCCCCACCTAACAGAGGCTTTGTAACCCGATGCTCTATCAAGAACTTTTCCACAGGAGCATCAAGAGATGTCCTTGCTTGATATTAAACCTGTCCCCTGACTGCCCTCCTTCCAAACACAGTCCCCTCCTGAGGCTTCCACCGCAAGTCTTGGCTGGCAGGAGAAGCTGGCCCAGCTGTTTTGAATTAGGGACAATGGGAGGCTTCCTTGTAATATATGACTTAATCAGTGTCCCTGAAGTAAACAGTCCGAACTGTGGCTGGAAATGACTCGACATTGGATTTCATCAACCTCCTTTGGCTCTGGAGCTGAGAATGAATTTGGATCTCTCATAGGTATGTTATAGGGTCTCATTAGCAGATAGATAGCTGTCCTTGGACCTCTGGAGAAATGAAGTAGGTCATGTGGTAGTTGTGTATTATTAGGGTTGCCAGATAAAATTCAAGATGCCCAGTCAACTTTGAATTTCATGTAAATAACAAGCAATCTTTTAGTATAAATGTTGCAAATATTGAATGGCAACCACGTTGTAATTGACGCTTCAGAAGTGAAGGAGCCATTCTATTCTTTATATTACCTCCTTCCCACTGGGGCAAAGGGTGTCAGCTCCTCCAAGTCTCCATCTGTAAGCCTGAGTCATTCTATTTCTATTGGTTCGTGATTTCTCTTTAACATCAGTTTTCTTTCACCTTGACCCTGGTGAGGAGTTAGCCTCATGAGTAAGCAGGGTGACAGCTGCCAGTGTGTCCCATCCTATAAGCCAGAAGCTGAATGGTTAAAATGTTGTCATTATATAGATCAGTTTCTTCGTATCTTAGAGTTTTGTTAATCTGCTAGTTGTATTACCCATCACTAAATAAAAAATAGAAACATATAAAACATACAACATTTGAGTTGTTATAATTTTCCCTAACTGTAATCATTAAAAGCATTGTGTCAGGTTTTCAGCTTTATAGCAAAGCTTCTTTATAAATCTTATGTGCCATTGTTATTGTATAAGGCCTGCACGGAAAATGGCTCATGAGAAATGAGGTGAAGATGGCAGAGCTGCTCTGGTAGAATATTGAGAAAGGAGTCAGAAGGCTCAAGGAAGTTGCAACGTTCAAATGAATTGAGTATGTAAGACTAGAGAACCTGCCACCTGACTACGTTCCTTGGGAGGCCTCTGGTATGTTCTTTTCACTGAGGGAGTAAAGAATGCATTGGTGCAGGGACCCAATAACTTCAAGCTCAGTGGTTCATGGTGGGAGATGCTGCCACAGTACTGGAGAAGCCCTGGGAAGGCAGACAGTCCTGAGACCTCAGCATCCCTGTTTTCTCCCAATCCAAACTGCTCCAACAACAAATTCCAGTTCCTCCCAAATGTACCATACTCCTGAAATGGTTGTGTGAGTGGTGAAGGCTTCTGATCGCCTTCATCCAAGGACACCGCCTCTGTCAGGGAGCAGAGTCCTCCTAGCAGGTGTACACCCAAGAGGGAAACTTTTTTGATCCTCTCGGCCAGAGCTATAGCATTGGACCAAATGAGAGGGAAAAACATCAGTTGGAAGCTTATGAGATTCGACAAAGGAAAGGAAGCCCCACATCATCCCTCATGCTAGTTAGAAAGGACAGGGCATTTGAGGATTAAAGAAATTTCTCAAGAAACACAATAGGAAATGGGGTGAGGCCTTACAGTGACCAGAGGGATACACTGGGACAGTGAAAAACCAGGTAAGATTTGCAAGAACCAACAGGAAGAAGACCAAGACAAAGAATCACGGCACTGAACCTAAAGAACAATGAAGAGCTTAGCTAGGAAGGACCAGCTCCGCACAGGAGGATACGGTAAGAAACGGCAAGAAAGGAAAATGGTTAGCATGGTACAGAAGGCAGTCTGCTCACCTAGAAATTCATAAGGAAAGAGTAGATCTATTCACATCATCTACATGGAAGACAAAAACAGAGTTAGCTAAAAATTAACATGACGACAAGAGAAAAGGGGGAAAGAGTAAAAGAAAAAGGAAGAAAACAAAACAGGCAAAGATACAGAATTTAAAGTTTAATTTTTATTTATTTCTGTTCTCACATTTTATTGTATTTCCCGGGCAGACAGCCCATGCTCTGGTAAGTCTCGGGGAAGGGGAGGAGTTGGCAGAATAATGTCACTGCAGGGATTTGAATCTTATTACTTGGTGCTGTTAGTGTTGGGCAGACATTTATAAAAATTACATGCTGTGGTGGCAGGTCATTTTTTAAAAAATGGATCTGGAGCTGAAAATTTAGGACAAAGGTGAGGGTTTCAGATTAGTTTAAAAGAAATGAAAGAAAATGGAACAAGGCATTGAGAAAGGGGGGAGCCCATTGAGAAAGTGGGGAGCAGCGATTGGCTCAGAGGGAGCTGGAGAGCCCACGAGTTGCTGAGAATGAGAAGAACCCAGCCTCCAGATATCTGATGAGCCAGACGTTTACTTCTGCAACTTGTTTTTGGATGCTAGCTTCTCTAGGGATTTCCCATTAAGGTTACGGGTCACAAGCGTAGACAAATCACTGAAATTGTGTTTGGATGGTGGATATATCTATTAGCTCTGCTTTTTCTTCTCTCTCATCTTCATCTCCCTCATCTTCATCTCCCTTTTTCTTTCTTGGTGTGCTCTCATCTCCTGCTTGGGGGACATATTGAACATCTCCTTCCCTTCATGTGCCCCCTCCCTATTCTTTTCTCTCCTTTGATCCTCTTTGTCATGAGAGCGATGGGGGACAGGGGCGTATTAAAGTGACACCTGTCTGAGAACTGCTACTGCCCACATTCTTCCTGCACTGATTATGTAGCTGGCACTCCACTCCCCAGGGATAGGACCTGGCACCCCACTTAGAGGACCTCCCTAGCACATGCACAGCAGTCTTCATAGCAGCTTCTTAGATTCTTTGGAAGGGTGGCATCCGGCACCCAAGTCAGAGCCTTCAGACCCCCCAGCCTCACCCCTGTCTCCTTGGCCTCTGGAGCATCTTCCCTTCCTCTTCCTTCCTGATGCAGCTTTGACAGATCATTTTCTAAAGCATTTGCCCAATGGGAGAAGGAAGGGCTTCAGGTGACTTTTTGCTAAAAGGCAGCCTGGGAGAATATTTATAATCCAAACGGTCCACAGAGATTGCCATCCCCTGTGACCCTCATCTCCTAAGAGTTCTCTGGAGTCTGAGATGGGGGGAGGTAGAAGGCAGCCCACAGTGCCCCCTCCCACACAATGCCTGGTCTTGCCCTTGTATCCAAAGAGTGCTGACGCCTGCCTTCTGAAAAACAGAGTCTGTAAAGTGATATTTCCCCCTTTCTAATCGCAGAAAAGTTGTCAGACTGGTTCTGAGCCTCCCAGAGGCACTGCTCTTTGCTGCACAATTTGATGTGTGTTACTGTGTTTTAATCATGAAATTAGTGCATCCAGGATCATCGAAAATGATTTTCATAAAGAAATCTTTCAAAATGATTCTTGGTAGCTCAGTGTCTTACTTTAGCTCTGTTACCCTTACTTGATAGTGTGCATTTTTGTTATTTATTTGGTGTCGTACAGCTCAGAGAAGCATTTTCATTGGTAGTATCCTCATTTGCATCCCTTTATGTTTTTAAGACAATAAATGGCATTTTACTTCAAAACTCCCTCATACACATGGACTTAGAAAGATACAGACTAGACTCATATTTCCTGTATTAAAGTATTTGCACAAAAACACTGTTCTCTCTGGCTTATCAAACAAGCTAATGTGTCTCTTGAGAATTGTGTGTTCAGACATGACCAACTCCATGAATTTTTTTGTATGTGAATCATTTGAGCCTTGAATGGTTTCTCATGGGGAGGTATGATTGCATAAAATATTCGATTTCTACCTGAAATGTATCATGACGTAGTCTTTCAACAAAGACTGTTAGTTCTACGTTCTACAGTGGAGAAGCAGTGTTTGAGAAAATAAACTGTGCATGGACAAAAAGCTTTCAGTTTCTTGCATATATTTTGTCTTCTCAGGAGACCAAAGAGCTCTCATGAGCTCATGAAATTTGAACCTCAGAGATTCATCTAATTGATCTATTTCTGTTTCCACATTTTATTCCCAGTGGCCAGTTTCACACCCGTAACATTTAAGAGATTTGGAAAACCTGGGAGATATTTTCAGCCTGTCAGGATGCCTCTTTTTTCCCCTCTTCCTTTGACTTTTTAAAAGGAGCCATTGACTCTCACTCTTTAATTTCTGTATCAAGCAGCCCGTCTCTTAGTCTCTTCAGATCCTCCAAGGGGATTTAAATGATGAAATCCAATTCTCCATTAGCAAAGATATTTCACAGACTTTTAGAAGTGGAAGAGACTTGGAGGTCATTCAGTCTTACCCCTTTGAACGGTTTCAACCCAGGAAAGGATCCAGGTAGAAGGAGAAGGAATCCCACAACACTGGGAGAGACTTCACACAGAAAAGATCATTTCCACCTTCATACTCCAGACATCTTTCACCATCAACTTCATCAAATATCTGACATCAAAGGGACAAGAAGTTGGGATGGGACCTAAAGATTTGACTTTTGGTTTGGGTTTAAAATGAAGTGACAGTGTTTCCCTATAATCAATTTCTTTAGCTTCTAGGCAGACTAAAATGTCTTTCCTTCGAGACCACAGCTGAGATGAGCACGGTTTCCACTGCCTGCAGCCCACAACCTCATCTTTGGCTCCTACCATTTGGCCAAGGTCAGCTTCTCTCCGACCTGTGCCCTCCGCCCTGGGAAGACTCTTGCTGATCTGTGTTTTCTTTTCCCATACTCCATTATATGGCATGGTATCTGCCTCTGCCTTTATTTATTAGGACTCAGATCTGTAATATACAATGGTACCCTTCCTGTCTGATGCTGTATCTATGTAACAGAGAGAATGAAAGGCTCCGCTTGCCATGGAACTGTCATAGAAAGTAAGCATCCAGAGAGGAAGGGCCAGAGGCTTGCAAAAGAGCTAACCCTCAGGAGGTGCCTCAGAGCCAAATGGCTGTCTCAGAACTTTACCCTCACGATCCAGTGGTCCAGACAGGCAGCCACAAACAGCTCCTTGTGGGGGACTGCATTTGCAACTGGCAACCTTATACCCACGTCTGGCCCTCATTTAGTATACTAGCTATATTTTTAAAAAATTAACATTTTGCCTAATGAGCCTCTTCTTTGTTACTGTTGCTCTCATTCAACATGTCCAAGCAGGCTACAGAGCCAGGGTGTATTTTTCTTTAAGCGGGTAATACAGTCACATGTTTCATAACTCAAAATGACACTTTAACAGCATGCACTGGGAAGTCTCGCTGCCACCACGGACCCTGGGCACCCATTCCCACTCCCCTGTATGTAAGCACTTTTATAAGTTTCTTATCTATTCTTGCAGTGCATCTTTTTATTTTTACTTTTCCACCTGTTTTTTTAAAATAATGTTTTTATTTTAGAATGTTTTTAGATTTACGAAAACATTGTAAAGACAGTAGAGAAAGTTCTCGTATGCCCTCATCCCATTTCCTCTATTGTTATTATCTTACATGGTCATGGTGCATTTGTCATAACCAAGAAGGAAGCATTGACCAGTATGTTACTATTAACTCCGCACTAGTTTTATTTCACTAGTTTTTCCATGGCCGTCCATTTTCTGGTCTAGGACCCCATCTGAGATCATGCATTGGTGGTCTTGTCTTCTTTGGCTCCTCTTGGCTGTGACAGTTTCTCAGACTTTGCTTGGTTTTGATGACCTTGACAGGCCTGAGGAGTGCTGTGTTGGGTATTTTGTAGGACGCCCCTCAATTGGGATTTGTCTGATGTTTCTCTCATGAGGAGACTGGGGTTATGGATTTTGTAGGGGAGACCACAGAGGTATATTGCTAATCCCATTACATCATGTCTGGAGGTCCATGTGTCCATGTGACTTGTTATCCTTGATGTGAACCTTGATCACCTGGCCAAGGTAGTGTCTGCCAGGTTTCTCCATCATGCAGCTACTTCCCCCACCCTCTCTTTTCACCTTCTACTCTTTGGAAGCAAGTTTCTGAGAGCAGCTGCACTCAAGGGGGTATACAGTGTTTTTTCAGCTGTATGTAATAAACTGGCAGGGCCCTTAGGAATGCCCTGTGCTAAGACTGTTCCTCCAAGTGGTACTTTCCTAGCAGAATCTTGCCTCCCAAAAAGACTCACACGTTGTCAGAAGCGGTTTGTGTACTTCCCAGGTTACTGGGCTTTTGCCCTGTCATTTTCATGTTTCCTACCTAATCCCTCTGTATCAAAAGCGGCTTTGGCCGGAGTAAGCACCATATCCTCTAGTCTACATTAGGACAATGCTCTTTCCATTAAGTTTCAGTGGCTTTATGTTGGATTTTGTTTTGATCCGAGTTCTGAAAAGGAGTGTGTGGCTCACAGGCTGGTTATTTGGATACATGCATACAGGCTTACAAATAAACATGTCTGCTTTTTCCTTTTCTTTTCTTTTTTTGAGATGGAGTCTTGGTCTGTCGCCCAGGCTGGAGTGCAGTGGTGTGATCTCAGCTCACTGCAACCTCTGCTTCCCAGGTTCAAGAAATTCTCCTGCCTCAGCCTCCCGAGTAGCTGGGATGACAGGCATATGCCACCATGCCCAGATAATTTTTTAATTTTTTTAGTAGAGACAGGATTTCACCATGTTGGCCAGGATGGTCTCTATCTCTTGACCTCATGATGTGCCTACCTCGGCCTCCCAAAGTGCTGGGATTACAGGTGTGAGCCACCATACCCGGCCAACATGTCTGTTTTTTAGTTCTATGTCTGGAACTTTCTTTGGGGAAATAAGAATCTTTTAATCTATTTCTTTGTTACCATGGACTCCTGCGCTGTAGGCTTGGGAAATTCATTTTGCCTCCCAGAGTCTCAGAGTGGCCTCCTGCCAAGTAGAGATGACCCACTTCTCCCATGAGGCCCAGCTGCATTTCCTCCTCAGCACTCTATGCTAGACTGGATGGACCCAAGCAGGCAGCTCCTGATGGCAAAGGCAGTGTACTGTGAAGACACTGAGCGCAGAACTCCCACCCTGCCCTCTGTGAAGGGCTCATAGGCCATGCAGCATGGAGTGCATGGTAATATGCATAAGTTCTCCAAGGTTCTGTGAGAAATAGCTCCGCCCACAGATGAGCAAGTGTTGTCTGCTCTCTTGCTGCAGCAGTAGCACCAAATTTCTTCCATTTTCAGTCAGTTTATAAAAATAAGAGAGAAAAAACCTATTCTGATGAAAGTGTATAAACATTCTTGGAAGACATACTTTTTTTGGAGACAAGGTCTTGCTCTGTTGCGCAGGCTGGAGTGCAGTGACACGATCTCAGCTCACTGCAACCTCAGCTTCCCAGTCTCCAGAGATTCTCCAGCCTCATCCTCCCGTATAGCTGGGACTACAGGCATGTGCCACCAACACTTGACAATTTTTTATTTTTATAGAGCCGGGGTTTCGTCATGTTGCCCACACTGGGAAGTGATAAATATAATCTCAGGAGTGGGAATTTTTTAATGAGAAGCAAAAATACCTAGGTCAACTGATATGGCTTGTAGAACTGACAAATTGAGAATTCGTTTTACCGAAATCTGGCAGCCCCTTCAAGAGTCTGCTGAAGAGTCATCTCTGTTATAGCACAGTCTTAACTGTAGACGGATCATACCATGTTAAATTCTCAGTACTCACTCATTCTTTCAACCAGTAAGCATTTATTGGCCTCCACTCTGAGCCAGGCACTGTGTTAGTTATTCATCCTAAAGAGCATGAAAAATATTGTTCTAAGTGTCAGCACTACCTTCATGACTCATTAAAATCTTTTAAATGCATTTATCCAGAACCAAAATATACATTTTCAAGCCAAAGATTATATTATTCCTTGGCCACACCTTCCAGCAAGTCATCATTTCTCTAACACAAACTACCCTGGCCCCAGAGAAAGTCAGGAGAGGAAAGTATGTGTGGGATGTTGTAGGTCGATCACATGAAAAGAATCTGACAACTTGATGTGGGCTTGTGATATTTCAATTGGTTTATACCAGGCAGGGGTGACAGATAAATTTATGTGGGGCAACTGTGTCCTACTCCTTTTGCTTTCCTTAATCACAAAAATGTGGCAGAAAAGTAGATATTGTGAATAGACCGTGGAATTATGTGGTTTCCACAAAGCATTGTATCTGGCAGTGGTTGGCAGACAATGGTCATTCTCTAAAGATGCTGAGTTCTCTTAATCATGAAGGCAAACATTTGAGCATTCCATCATTCCTAACAAAGGCCTAAATATTATTATATCCAGGGCTTGTCTTGTCCTATGTGCTGAGTGAGCCATTGGCTGATGACAGAAGCTCCCCTACCCAAAAATATTTACCCACCACCCCCTTCCATTTCCCATTACCACCATTTTTTGCCTTCCCTTCCCACTAGCATATCTCTCTCAGATCTCCTTGGCTGCCACCCCTAGGCTTTTTGCAGTGAAAGTCCTGGTATACAATACATCTACTGAGATGGGTAATCCATTGTCAGCCATTAACCACCTAAATTTGTTTACCAGATTAACATAACCACTTTGCAAGGCCCTGAGAGAATAAGAACACAAGTGATTTATTGATTTTTGGTGGCAGAGAAGAAAAACTTAGAACAAAAGAATCTAAATAAATTGGCGGTATAGAACAGCGGTTAATCATGTGGTTCTGAAAGCCAGGCTGCTTTCCTCGCTTCCTCACTGCGTAGTCTCCAAGAAGTTTCTTAACTGTTTTTCCTTCATCGGTACGATAGGAAATGATAATAATAAGAGTGCCTGCCTCATAAGATTGCAGTTGTGAGGGTTAATGAGAACACTTTTATGTTAGTGCATAGGAATGCCTGGCATATATTTTGCCATTATTCTAAATGGCAAAAACCGCGATTATTTTTGCAGCAACCTAATAGGAAGTGCTTGATAAATATGACATCTTGGAGAGAGACCTGAGCAGCCAGATGTTAGCAGGAGGGCCCTGGGGATGTTAATCATGTGCAGAGGGTAGAGAAACATTCCTGGGTAAAATAGATTTGAAAACAAAGGCTCATAATTGTTTTGCCAGCAATTTGTTTCTACCCTAAGTGTGGCACCCACAAGCTTTTCTTCTTAACACTCCCTAAATACCCTCCAGGTTTCCATCAACAATCAACAAAGGGATTGCCTGCTCTGATTTCTGCAGGGAGCATCCTTTTACATTGTCCCAAAGGAAGGAGGACTCTTGCATTTTCTGAGTCATGGGTCAAATGTTGTCAAGTTTTTCATTCATTATACAGTAGAGAAGAGGTTAGGATCATGTCCACACTGGGTCATGACAGTAGCTTGGGTGACAAGTAACTTGGCCATTGAATCTCCAGAAGAGAAGAAATGCTTGAGTCCAGTCATTTATACAAATACAAGGACAGAAACAAGGTTGAAAGTTGAAGTGTAGAAGACAGAGAGAAAAGCAATGTTTAAAGTCTAGACAGAATATTAACAGCAAAGGCTTAATGTGTTGCACTCTGTTTATAGGCGCTTTTTGCTGACAGCACAGAACCTGAGCCCTCCTCTCTCCTCATAGCAAGTTCCCTTCTGCTGTGTCAATAGAAGCCACCTCTTCACAATCCTTGGAGGATTGGCGATCAGAGCTTGTAATTGGTGTCTACAAAGGGAAACAGAAAAAGGAAGCGCTTCTTGAGGACTTATAATATTGGATAGAAGGTGAATCCATCACATCAGTCTGGTAGCAGCTCACAGTTGTATTTTAGCCTCCCAAGATTTTTTTTTTCTAGTAGCAAATGAAAGGATAGATGAATAAGAGATCATCAAACTGTATGTATTTTATTTTCCTAAGGAAAGCAGTTTTGGAAAGAGTTTTTCTTTCCTTTTTAATCATTTTTCTAAAGTTATAAAATGTGTCCGTTACTGTGGCTCACACCTCTAATCCTAGCACTTTGGGAGGCCAAGGCAGGAGGATTGCTCAAGCCCAGTAGTTCAAGACCAGCTGAGGCAACATAGTGAGATACCATCTCTTTAAAATTTTTTTTAATTAAAAAAAAATAAATAAAATTATAAAATGACTTTAATTAGAGTATTGAGGCAGTGGCTGGTGGGAATGTAAATTCATTTCACTTTTCTGGAAAGCAGTTTGACAGCATGTAACAGCCAGCCATCAAAATAGGCGTATCTTTGACCCCATAGTATAAATTCCTACCAGAAATTCCACTGGTAGGAATTTATACTATGGGGAGAGTAACATAAATATTTAAATAAGAGAACATTCTCAGAGTCTAATTTATAATAACTCCCCAAATGGAAATAATCTAAATACTCCAAAATAGGGGATGGGTTAAATATAATTCAGTGGGGATGCCAAGCAGCCACTAAACACCTTCTTTAGAGAAGTTTTTAGTAGCATTGAAATATAAGGCAATGTTTAACATTCATTGAGGTTGGTGGGCAGGTGCTAAGCGTACTGTACAATGTGCTGCTGAACCTAGAGATAAATTGCAGGAAGGACTGACCTCTCAGGGTAAAACGGGCAAGAAAGCTTTCAGCTGCCTGAATAAAATTCTGCCGAGACCAATGCTAGCTATGGAATCTGCCTGCTATTGTTTACCTGAGGCACCTGAGTGAATAAGCAGATTTCTCATAATTTGGGTACTGAGCTCTGGTTACATAAGCCACTAGCTGTTTGAGTAAATGGCTGTTTTACCCTTTGCCGAATTGGAAAGAGGCTGTTTGATTAGAACAGTTTATGTAACAGAAATCTGAGACCGAAGGGAAGATTTGGCGAGGACTGTTGATTGCATTGGAGGGCGGATTGGAAAGGAAACTTTTCCAGAGTGAGAGGCTCTTATTTTGAGGCACTGAGGTGGAACAAATTGTCCCCAACACCCCACCTAACCACATGAACACACAGTGGGATCTAGCCCATCGACAGAAGTGGGATCTGTTCCTTCTTCCAGGGGGAGAACGGGTCTGTTTCTTTCCAAGGATCAAGACATTTAACACACACGTGCACAGAAGCCAGTCAGAATGCAATGGTGAGGGCACGTGCTCCGCCAACATCTCAACCCCCTCTGCTTTTTAAAGCTCAAAAACATTTTCAGGAAGGTTTTTTGGGGTGGGGTTTTATTTTCGTAAGAGTGGGTGTGTTTGTTGTCTTTTTTCCTCTTTAAAAACTTTGCCCCCCTTTTTCCTTACTGAATTTTAATGGGCCCGAAAGTAGGAGTCTGCCAGGAATTTAACAGTCAAAGAAAAAAGGTACAGGATTTTCCCCTCTCCAAAGCCAGCCTAAGGTGGATTTTTCAGGCCTTTCTCCCACACCTACTCAGCTTAAACCTTGGAGGCTGTGTGGGTGCCGGCCAAAGCCTCCTGCTTCCAACGCATAAGCTTCCTGTTTTGTCTTTCACCTCATTTGGACCCTGGGATTGATTCAGTTCTCATCTTTAGACTCTCTTATTTCAGTTTTTGGTCTCAATGTCACTTAATCAGGAAAATGCTAATTCCTCAGGAGGGAGAATAAAGTCATGACTCTCTTCTTAGCTTTCTATTACAATCTCCTAGGAGCCCCTCAGCAAGTAGCCCAACTCCTTACCTTTAATTTTCCATCTGTAAAGGGAAAAACTGTAATGTGTGTTTAGTTCTCAAATGCAGTAATACCTGAAAGCCATTTGGGAGCACCTTAAGTTGTGTCTCATTCTCTCAAAAGCTGTAGAGAATGTATCAGATCACTGAAATCACATACATCTTAATATGTACAAATCAAATATGTTTCCATCTATATGTAGGATAGAAGTGTTTATTCACAAATGCACACATAAAGAGAAGCTGTATGCAAACTCTGACCACTGCCCCCCAGTACATACAGTGGTTTTCTGTGGGATCCCCTCTCACATCAGCTACTCGATAGTCCCTGCACTCATCAAGAAAGCCACCTTCTAGTTCAGAACTCTGCACTCAGGAAGAATTTTGTTGTCCAAATTTCATACCAGAGGAACTACAGTCTTCTTAAAATAGTCACAAAGGTGTGAATCATGTAGTATGGTTGATCATGGAGAGGAGAGGTGCTTATTTCTTCTACTCCAAGATGTCTTCTATTATAAGGTCCCCTATCCATTTAATTTAGTAATACTTTGCCTTTCCTAGAGGAAGGGATAACTACCACATTGATTATACTCATCAACAAGGAGATACATTCCAAGTTCAGGGGCAGGAAAATGGACATTATCATTTATTTACTGTGGTTCAGAAAGTGCAGACTCTGGAACAGATTGCCTGGAAGAGATCTTTCCAACACTGAACAGCTAGCTGTGTGACCTTGGGCAAGTGACAACTTCTGTGTGCCTCATTTCTTCAGCCATAAAGTTGGGATAATAGTATTTCTTTTGCAAGGTTATTGCAAGGACTAAATGATTCAATACACACAAGGTTATTGCAAAGACAAAACAATTCAATACACAAAGTGCTTAGAACAGTGCCTGGTAACCAATCAATACATATAAGAATTGCTAATCCAGATGAATTTTTATTTTCTTATTCCTGAAACTTGGCAGTGTGTGAAAAATATTTTTTTCTCCTTCCTGAAACTTGGCAGTGTGTGATAAATATTTTTTTCTTATTCCAAACAAATCTGATGAAATGTGGAGATCTTCTCTCCCCTCCCCACCAAAATTACAACTCTGTTTAGAACCACAAAAAGGTTTCATGGGTGTGATGACGTTGAAAAAAACAGACTCCCCTTCTTCCTGCTATACTCTCACCACACGGTCACACAACACTGCTAACACCAGATGTGTTTCCCCACACACCAAGCAAGTAATCCTCCAGCCACACACCAGCTGGGTGTCCTCTGATTCAATTCAACCTGACACTCTCTATCTGGACACGCATCAGATCCCACCGGTTGAGGATCCCACAGGTTCAGTCCCCAAGACAGCCACTTCCCCAACTGACCAACTTCAGATGCCAATCACAAGCCTCAGGTTGCTTCACTTGTGCTTCTGACCCATCTGCTATAAATGGGGATTCCCACAATCTCCTCCTATGGTTTGATTAATTTGTTAGGCTGGCTCACAGAACACAGGGAAACACTTAATGTTTATTAGTTTGTTATAAAGGATATTTTATTTTATATTTTTGAGACCAAGTCTTGCTCTGTCACCCAGGCTGGAGTGCAGTAGAATAATCTCGGCTCACTGCAACGTATGCCTCCTGAGTTCAAGCAATTCTTGTGCCTCAGCCTCCTGAGTAGCTGGGATTATGGGCTTGCACCTCCACGCCCAGCTAGTTGTTTTATTTTTAGTAGAGACAGAGCTTCACCATGTTGACCAGCTTGGTCTCAAACTCCTAGGCTCAAGCAATCCACCCACTTCAGCCTCCCAAAGTGGTGGGATTACAGGCATGACCCACCATGCTTGGCTAGGATATTTTAAATGATACGAATGAACAGCCATATGGAGAGATACATAGGGTAAGGTCTGGAAGTGTCCCTAATGCTGGAGCTTCTTTCCCCTTGGAGTTGGGGAATGAATCCCCAGTATGTCAAAGTATTCTTTTTCCCCTTGTTGGATGCTCCCCCTCCCACAAACTCAGTCATTTTGGGTTTTTCTGAAAGCTTCATAACATAGACATGATTGAATAGACCGTTGGCCATTGGTGATCAACTTAACTTTAAGCCCTCTCCCTTCCTCTGAGGTTAAGGGGTGGAAGTGAAAGTCCCAACCCTCTAATCATGCCTTGGTCTTCATGTGACCATACCTCACCCTGATACTACCCAGAGGTTGCCAACCATCAGTCTACTCATTAGCACAGAAAAAGACTTTGGCAATTCCAAGGATTTTAAAAGTTATATGTGCCAGGAAACAGAGACTAAATATATATTTCATAGTATCACTGTCCACTCCCAGTCTTCAAACTCCAATCCCTTACATAAAAGAATATAAAAACTCAAAAGATACTGCCATATTACCAGTATCCCGTTCAATTATTAACAGGTGGTCCAGTCCATCATATGGTGTGAATATATCTCCCAGGGTGAGGCCACTCAGGTTTGCAGACTTCTATTTGATCTTATCAGCCTCTAAAAGCCAGAGTGCCAGCCTGGGCAACACAATGAGACCTTGTCTCTACAAATAATTTAAAAATTAGCTAAGTGTAGTGGTACACATCTGCAGTCCCAGCTACTCAGAGGCAGGAGGACTACATGAATCCAAAAGGTTGAGCCTGTAGTGAGCCATTGTCAAGCCACTGTGCTCCACTCTGGGTGATAGAGTGAGACCCTGTCTCAAAAAAAAAAAAAAAAAAAAATGGAAAAAGAAAAAGCCAGAGAAGTCAGAGTGGTCTCAGCAAACATATAATTTTACCCTTTAAGGATCTGATATAATTGAGATAAGAGACAATGTCATCTCTTTATCTGAGCCCCTCTCAAGGTATTAATACAATATTGGATGATATGATTTGGCTGTGTCTCCACTCAAATCTCATCTTGAATTGTAGTTTCCATAATCCTCATGTGTAGTGGGAGACAATTTAATCATGAGGGCAGTTACCCTCATGTTGTTCTCAGAATAGTGAGTTAGTTATCACGAGATCTGCTGGTTTTATAAGGGGCTCTTCCCCCTTTTGCTTGGCACTTCTCCTTGCTGCTGCCATGCCATGTGAAGAAGGACATGTTTGTAAGTATCACCATGATTGTAAGTTTCCTGAGGCCTCCCCAGCCATGCCGAAGTGAGTCAATTTAATGTCTTTCCTTTATAAATTACCCAGTCTCAGGTATGTCTTTTTTAGCAGCATGAGAATGGACTAATACATTGGTCTTCCCTTACTCCATAAACCATTTATTTATTCTTTTACCCTCAGCTACTACTTCTCTTTCTCTGCATTTATACTCAAACTTTTCCACCTTTGGAAGGAACATTATGCTGGTCTATACTGCAGACGTAATACTAGCCTAGCAAATACCTCTCTCTCAGTCCATTCCTATTCAGAGAGGGTAATATTACTTAGGTGCAGAACTAGTGAGCTATTTTTACCACTAGGCAATATAGCTGCATTCACTGTTAACCCCAATTTTGCCAGATGGGATGAAGGCATAACCCACCCCTATTAGGTCCTTAGGAATTCTGACATAAGGTTTAAAAACAGATACCATTTCTTGCTTGGGAATCATCCCTGTTTCCAGTACTTACTATGACAGCCCTGGTCCTGTGACTACTGACTGCATTAGGTAAAGGGGGAAAATTGAGATGATATAGCGAAGAGAGAAAAACAAAGTATAGTCATTATACCAGTGTGCTGCTCCCTTGGTAAGAATTGCATAGTCATCCTAGCATCCCTCCTACCCACTCTTCCCCACCTCCACCAGAAAACAGAGGAAACTCTAGTGGGGAGAGTCCTTTAGTCCCACTCATGTTGAGCATGAACACACACTCATAAAAGTGTGCAAGCCAGCTCTGCATGCATTTATCTCTCCTATCTTAGAAAACCAATATTTTAATTTCATGTTCCACTTCTCTATTCAACTATTACTCTGAGAAGGATAACTCTCTGCCCATTGCCGTACAGTGTGTTCCTTGGTCTAAAGAAATGAAGGTCAGCTGTCCAAATTCATGCAATATCATCTGTTCTGGTTTTTTATAGCACTCTGAGCATTTGCATCTTCCACTCTGTAAGCAAAGCCAAAGCCAGAGTCAGTGTCTATTTCTGTCAAGACCCATTCATAGCCCCTCAGGGCCACCAGCATCAGTCTCACTTGCCAGCTATGTTCAGGGCCTTCCCACCAGGGAATCTGCCACATGGCCATAGTCAGTCTCTTTCTCTTTTGCTGACAAACAGAACAGTCTTTATTGGCATTTTGTGTCCCAGAGGATGCAAGAAGAACACGTCTAGATTAGCTCGTCTCTGCACTGCTGCACGACTCCCATATCCACTCATGTTATGTACCCAAGTGGCCCCCTTAAGTAAGCACATGGGAATATCTGCTTATCGATTCCAGACACCTTTAGAACCTGAAGGGAGTTCTTCTGATGAGCATTGAGATACCTACTTTAAGGCACCCCTTAAATTTCCGTAGTAATTTCCAAAGGACCATGCTCCATACGGGCATCCATTTAATAGGCTAGGTTTCCATTGCCCTTCTATACCATCAGGCCTTTGGTCACTGACCGTGAGTCAGTAGAAACCCAAACCTAGAGGCTTTTGGCACTGTTCAGTTGTTTCCATCACCACTAGTAAAATGGCATGCGAGTCAACTCACCAAGCTAATTTTTACCTTCTTCAGTCAGAGTGGCATCATTCCCAATGGTATATTGTCCATTCACCACGGAAATGCCATCACAAACCAAGCAGCTCTTTGTCAGTCAGGTGACTGCTGTTTATATGGCATGTTCAAGCAACGGAGGAGTCCAGCAACTCCTCACACAGTTCCAGAGTCAGTCCTAGGGGGAAAGTGGCTCCCTGATTGTGAGAATCTCCTTGAATTCCTCAGGTAGCATGACCCTGTATAAAACTGTTCATTTTATTAGGAACTCTTCTAGGCACTGCTGTCCACATTAGAGTGATTCTCTAACACTCAAGACATCATGGGTATTTTGGGTTTCAGGATCATTTTATATGCTTTAGTCATAAGGGTACCTTACATTAATGTCCTATAGCAAGGCAAATGCCCCTCAAGTGGAAATTGTCTAGTTCAGAGTCCTACTAGTTGTGTTACTGGAAAAAGGTCCCAATCCAGACCCCAAGATATGGTTCTTGGACCTAATGCAAGAAGGACTTTGGGGAGAGTCCATAGAGTAAAGTGAAAGCAAGTTTATTAAGAAAGTAAAGGAAGAGAGAGATCCAAGATGGCTGTTTAGCAGCAGCTCAGGATTGTAGCTCCCAGTGAAAGCACAGAGAGCGAGTGGACGCCGCAATTTCAGACGAATTTCTGTTGCCCACAAACTGGGAGCTACCCAGCAGAGGAGCCACACGGGTCGCCAGCGTGACTCTTTTGGCCAGCGCGGCTGTTTTGCCGGCTCCCCTGCATGGCGCTTCTCAATGCAGAGTATATGGGACGGGGTGCCCTTTGAGTCAGGCTCGGCCGGTCCCATCCCCACAAGGAGAATAGCAATTGGAAGCGCTGAGAACTGAGAGTTTCACAGTAAGCACAGCTGAACCCAGGAAGGCCCAGCTCAAAGGGGAAGGGGCGTCCGCCGAAGGAAAACTAAGAAACAGAAAAAACATCATCACCAACAAGCCGGACATCCACTCAGACCCAATCTGAAAGTCGGCAATTACAAAGATGACAGGTGGATAAATCCACAAAAATGGGAAGAAACCAGTGCAAAAAGGCTGAGAACACCC
>CAUYLG010058829.1:0-13065 GCA_963573385.1 Cacajao melanocephalus
AAAAACAAGCCAAAAGACATTACATATTGTCAAGTAACATATATATGTAGCAAAAGTTTTACAATACTATGCAGCCATAAAAAAGGATGAGTTCATGTCCTTTGCAGGGACATGGATGAAGCTGGAAACCATCATTCTCAGCAAACTGACACAAGAACAGAAAACCAAACACCACATGTTCTCACTCATAAGTGGGTGTTGAGCAATGAAAACACATGGACACAGGGAGGGGAACATCACACACAGGGTCCTGTTGCAGGGTGGGGTAGTTAGGGGAGGTATAGCCGGGGGTGGGGGAATTGAGGAGGGATAACATTAGGAGAAATACCTAATGTAGATGATGGGGGGAATGGATGCAGCAAACCACCATGGCATGTGTATACCTATGTAACAATCCTGCATCATCTGCACGTGTACCGTAGAACTTAAAAGAATAAAAAGAAGAATTGAACAAAAAATAAAAGTCAAATCCTGTATAGAGACTACTTCTTACAAAGAAAGAAAAAATAAAATAATTTTTTTTAAAAAGGGAAGGTACTCTAAATGTACAGAAAGATTTTATCAGTGTAAAACAAAACAGATCTGAAGCCAGTGTGGCAGAACATTATGATAAATTAAATCTGGGTGGCAGATACAAAGGTGTTTATTATATTACTATTTTTAATTACTGCAAATATATAAAACTATTATAATCATTTATTCTTCTTACCTAAAAGAATCTTTTTAAGTGGTTTTAAAAATTCTTTTACGGATACACATATCCATGATTCCTAGAACCACACACTTACTGCTCATGAACTCCTAAACTGATTTGTTACCGACTGTAGGAGATTATCGACAGGCAGTTTATGCAAAGTCAATAAATACAAGTCTTTAGTATGAGTTTAAGCATTTGTATTGCCTTCTATTTTACTCCAGTCATTTTTTTTATTGATATATAATAGTTGTATGTATTTTGGGGGCACATATGATATTTTGTTATGTTTATACAATGTGTGATGATGAAACTGGGGTAATTGGAATAGCCATCTCATCAAACATTTATTTTTTTTTTGTATGTGTTGGAAGCACCACAGGTCATCTCTTCTAGCTATTCTGACATATACAATAAATCATTGTTAATTATAATTTTTCTGCTTTACTATCAAATATTAAAATTTATACCTTCTAAGTGTATTTTTGCATGCCTTAACCAAATCTTTTGACAGCCATTATGTTAATCAATGTTTTCACTATGGTAGGCATTGCTGCAATTTGTATACTTTTATAAGTGTTTGAATTAGTCCAAATTTTTCTAAACGGAAAAAAACAGTGTTCACATAAACCCTTTGTTATTCAGTATTGGGATTCAAACAAATGTTTCTTGTTTGCTAAAAGTAAAATGAGTGCAAAAAGTAAAATGAGTCAAATAACATGTAAACAAAGTTGTTTCCACTATTATAATATTACTAGTATTTTGAGCTGGAAAAGGCAAGGTCCTATAGGAATATTTTAAGTCATCGGAGAGTTGGTTATGGTGATACATACTTTTCCTGTAGATGAAATCAACTGGCAAATCACAGTTAGAAATCAAACCATTAATGCAAATTTCACCTTTCATATATACACACACACATATCTATGTACATATACATTTTCTATATATATAAAACATCTCTAAGGAAGATAAATCATGTTTCAGTCTTTTAAACTGATTTTCTCAGTTGACGCCATGATGACTTTGGTCCTTATTACCCCTCTCACTAATAGGACAGTACTGGGCAAGTATATCTTTGGAAGTGAATGGAAAATATACTTTCCCACTTTCATCCTTTAGGAAACTCTTGAGTCAGATTTTTCTCAAGAATATGGTATTGAAGAAGCATCCTCTAGTGTTGTGGCTTCTTTCAACCAGTGATTTATTTGTGAACTGATATATATGATGTGGACAAACCACATCAAATTTCATTTCTCTTAAAACCTATTTTTTTTTTTGCTTTCTTTTTTCACCTGGCATTTCAGATCAAAAACTGGCAAAGGAGACTAACCAATCAATCCAGGATTTTGACTTATTAAGAATATTGTCATAATTTATCCACACATCCTTGTACACTTCTTAAAATAAGTGGTCTGTATTCTAAAAACAGCTGTGGGGGGTCTTTGCAGAACAATCTTCCTCTTTACCTCTGTGCTCCTTGTTTTTTAAGGTTTTCAGAACTTGTCGTCCCTCCTGCCCTTACTAAAGTAACCCGTTCTTTCTGGATAGAACTTAATTAGTTTACCCTCTTTCAAGAAAGGAATTTCTATAGCTTTGTTTCTTATCTATACTTTAAACCCTCCTCTTACAAAATTTTCTTATTTTTTTCCAGTTTTCTGACATTCATATTCTCCATTCTATCTTATCTCTGCAGTTGGTATTTCCTCGGGATTTTTGGCCCAATGACGTATCATGTTTATATACAGACACTTCTCAACTAAAGCTTCAAACACTGGATCACTCTCAGACTGTTTATGGAGAAAAACTGAACACACTTGACTTGTATTTTTATAGCTTTACATTTTTGCTCAAATATTTTACCCATCAACTAAGTTTTGTCTCTATTCCTGCCAAAAATAATCAAAATTTATATTTTATTTAAAATTCAATTTAATTTGTGCAGTTTGGAGACCATTCCTGCTGGAGTCAGAGTGAGCATATCTCCTTATCATGTAAGATTTCATATTTATTGAGCAAGTGTTATAAGGCAATTATTTTTTAACAATGTACGTGTACCATATTATTTAACTTTCATTAAAACTCTGAGTCTGTGGATCTCAGTGATTTCAAACCCAGTGCTCTCTTTTCAAAACATCTGTTTAACAGTGACTTCTGTACTATCCTGAGATTAAATTGACCGGCAACATATTTAAGCACTGAGTTGTTTTGTTTTCTTTGAAAAATCAATATAACTTTCTGTTTTCAAAAGATAAGTAAAAGGAAAGAAATGCAATGATATATATTTTAATGTTTAAATATTTAGGCATGACTACAATAGAAAGCTCAATGAAGTGTTCAGATTCATTCTCCTATTTACAATAATTAAGTTTGAATTTCATTCATTCTCCTTTTTACAATAATTAAGTTTGAGAAGGAAAGATTAGAAGCTGTTGTGTACATGAGCTATAAAAAAATCAGTGAGAAGAGATTCTGTTACATATTAATACAAAAATAAGCATTAAATTGGATACACAGGGACATAAAGATGGGCACAACAGACACTGGGGTTGACAAGAAGTGAAGGGAGGGAGAGGGACAAGGGTTGGAAAGCTACCTATTGAGTGCTATGCTCCTAATTCGGTAACAGGTTCAATCATACCCAAAACCTGAACATCATGCAAGATGCCATTATAACAAACCTGAACCTGAACCCCTGAATCTAAATAAATTTGAAAAAGAAAAAAAATGTTTTTTTTTTTTACGGAACAGTCAGATTATTGTATAATAGGAAATAGTCAGATTATTGTATAATCTGACTATTTGTATAATCTGACTATTTGTTTCCTATTGTATAATAGGAAACAGAAAAATGGGAAATAATCTTAATTGAATAAACAAACAGGGCAAGACAATTACAAACTGCTGAATTGGAGAAAATATTCGATCCCTTTGCCAACTTTCATTGTAAAATTGTCATTTAACTTTGGATTTTTTTTTTTTTTTTTTTTGATAGTGTCTCACTGTGTCACCTAGGCTGGAGTGCAGTGGCTCCCTGCAGTCTCTGCCTCCCAGGCTCAAGCAAGCCTCCCATTTCAGTAGCTGGGACCATAGGCTGGTGCCCCAGGCCAGACAAATTTTTTAATGTATTTTTGGTAGAAATGGGGTTTCACCATGTTTCTCAGGCTGCTCTCAAACTCCTGAGCTCTAGTTATCTGCCTTAGCTTCTCAAAGTATTAGAATTATAGGCGTGAGCCACCACATCTGACCCGTTTGTCTACTTTTACTTCATCAGGGAAACAAAATTCTTGGCTAAACGGCTGTAAATTTAATTTATAGGAAGCACTATAGAACATAATATCAAAAATTCAAATAGCAACTGTTGAGTTTTTTATACTACTGGGCACTTTCAAATACAAATCTACATGTGTGTGCACACACATTCATATCCTGTGAATGACGCAAACACAAATTCAGAATGATAGAAGTGTATGATTTTGGCAGCTCTAATACTGGTTTTTCCTTTGGGGATTTTGTTTCTAAGAAGGTAAACCTGTCTTGATAAAGTTCAGGAAATAAGAGTACAGTAATTTCTTAATTCATCTATTAAAGTGGAACACTCAATAGAAACTAAATCTGTCTGAATTGCATACATATGTAAACAGAGGTTCAGACTCATGTAATTCTAAATGGATGTTAAAGCTACATTTCCAATCGGACATTCAAAAATTTGTAGGGATGCGGGATTTTCTCCGCACTGAAAAATCATTTGCATCACTTCTCTCCCTCAAATGCTAGCAGTGGATTCAATCACTGCAGCAATCATTGTTATATTTTCAATGCCCAGGACTTGTTTACTAACTGGAATGCAAATTGAGAGGCATGGTGGTTAGTCAGTACCTTTGTATGCCCTTAAAGTGCCTAGCAAAATATCTTGCACGTGATGGGATTATAAATAATATTCAAGTTAACTGAAAATTTAATTCATCTCTTCATTGAATATCTGGCTTACAATGAATAAGAGACCTTAAATAAATCAAACAATGTGCATATGGCATAACCTTATTTCAAATGTAGGCCCCAGTCATATCTAAATACATCAGCTGATTATTTTAACTCTTGAAAAATAGTATAAATTGTGAAACCTCAAGAATATTTCAAAAAATTATCATCTCTCTATAGAGTATAATAAAATAAAATGTGTTCGGATACCTTTTATCACACCCAAGAAAATAAAAAAGCATCAGATCTGCCAAGCACCCCAGCCAACTGTGACCCTTTTTGTTCTAATTGTATGTTTTTCTGTTATGTGAAAACCTTTGACAAGTCCCCTTCCATTTTGCTCCTGGATTCTATATCTAATTAAATAAATTTAAAAGTATTATATAAGACAAAACTGTTTAACATCATGGAAGTTTTATATATATATATATATACACATAAATGTATATGCAGATAATGTATATGTATATACATAAATGTGTAAATGTATATGTATATATAAATGTATACATACACATTCTTTCTCTCTCTCTCTCTCTTTCTCTCTCTATCTCTCTCTCTTTCTCTATCTATCTATATATACAGAAAGAAATTAATCCAAGAGGCTTTTATGCTGATTATAGGGCTAGTATGGGAAAATGGAATTGGGACACAATCAATCTATGGCTAAGAGAGGCAAAGCCTTCTCTGATCCATAAGGATACACAAATTTTGTACAGTCTAGTAGATGTTGTGTTGTTCAGACATTGGCAAAAACACAGCCACAGATTTTCTTCTGAGGCTCCTGTGGTAACTGTAGCTTAGTTTAGTCTCCAATGTGGGTTGCAACATGTTGAATAGAATCATGCTTTTCTTGCCAACTTTTGACCAAATAAATGTCACTTGACTATACCCCCTATCTCTTCAAGTACATTAAGTCCAATCTACAACTGTGGGCATAACAACTGACATTTTTTACTCTTTTTCCCAAATTTAAGTTTCCATCATGGATCCCACAAAGCACATCCTGTCTAGTCCAGTGGCTAAGCATTTGTGGTAATTTCATTTGAAATGTGTAGAAGATTTATAGGTTTTCATTAATGCTAATGGTTTGTCTGAGTGAAAAGTGTATTCAATCAAGTGCTCCTTAAAATGGGGTTTCTAGATCTAACACAAACACAGCTGGTTTCAAGGCAGAGTAAAGCAAAGCTTATCCCTGCCAAAGTACACATGGTTTCTACAACTTAAGGAGGGATATTTAAAGCACTGACTCACTTGCCAAAAATCAGATGTATTATTTATTTTGCTTTTGTGCATGTAGTAATTGGCAGACTAGAAATGATAGAGAATTATTCAGTCATCATCTCTCTCCTTTCTGGCTTGGCACTCATCGCAGTAGCTAATGAATGCAGTGGTGGGAGGTTATCTGTCATCTTGCAGCTACTGGGGCTACTTGGCATTAGTTTTCATAGATACCTAATTGTTGTTGCTGTTCTGCCTCCTGGGCCAGATATGATCTCCGTGGCTCATCTAGAGACAATATTAGTTCAAGTTTTAGTTTACGGCAGTTAAATCAGTTCTATTTGACAGGCTGTAAATTTGTATTTACTTGTAGATATGATATCAGACACAAATGTTCCTGAGGCTAAAGTTTAGAAACCACGATAATAAAGAAACCAACTTGTCTTCAGGTTTCAGCCAAAAAATCATAATCCTGTTTGTAGCCAGTATAAATTAAGACTTGTCATGTTGTAAGTTCAAAAATAAATTCTTAAACTGTTTTGGGCACAAAGGAAACATTCTGGTTGAAATATCATAAAAGTCTAAAAGTAGAACTGACTTTATGCCTGGCTGGATCTATAGGCTCAAACAATGTTACTAACATCTGATTTTTCTTCAGGTCTTGGCTTGCTCTACCTTAGCTATATTCTTAAGAATGCTCCTCTTTGGGGAGAAATATTGTTGTCAACAGTCTAGACTCATGTTTACTTGTTCCAAATCCACACACAAACAACACCAGAAAAAAAAAATAGAATAAAGAGAGTTGAAAGAATAAAGAGAATGTGAGAGTGCATGAGAGAGTGAGAGCCAGAGAGAGAGAGAAAGAGAGCGAGAGAGAAAAAGAGAGAGAGAGAGGGAGGGAGGGACGGAGGGAGAGACTATAAAATGTTACTTTTGTTCAACAATATGAGAAAATGTTCTAATAATGTATGTTACTGGCTCTTTGTAATTCGTGTATTCTTCCCTGAACCAATCACTGTAACTAGAGGTAGGCAGGCTGTGATTGGACAAATCTAAATCCACGTTCACTACTAGATTGAGGATGGAGTTAATAACACCGTAACTTCTTCGTCTTAAAAAAAATCACGGTAATCTACCTGCACAAGGATGAATTAATAAATATTTCAACCCCTACTCCAGGTCTCTGCCTTATCAGAAGAAACAAAATAGATTTAAAAAATCAGGCCGGGCGCTGTGGCTCAAGCCTCTAATCCCAGCACTTTGGGAGGCCGAGGCGGGCGGATCACGAGGTCAAGAGATCGAGCCTATCCTGGCCAACATGGTGAAAGCCCGTCTCTACTAAAATTACAAAAAAATAGCTGGGAGTGGTGGTGCGCGCCTGTTGTCCCAGCTACTCGGGAGGCTGAGGCAGGAGAATTGCTTGAAACCAGAGAAAGGAAGTTGCAGTGAGCCGGGATCGCTCCAATGCACTCCAGCCTGGCGATAGAGCCAAACTCTGTCTCAAAAAAAAAAAAAAATCATCTATATACTGTTTAAGATTAAACCATAGTCATCTCTTGATCTGCTAGGTGGCCTTTAGGTTTCATCTAAAAATGGAGCTTGGTGCTACAGGAAATATGAGGGTTCAGAGATACTTCAGGAACCCACTCTGTATTCTCAGAGGAGCTCATGAGATTCTTGTTATTTTCTAGCTCCACAGAAAGAAGCTGTTGAACCTATGGATATAATTGAAAATTCGCAGGTGGAAGAAGACAACAAGCAGCCTTTATCATAATTACTACCTTTTGAGATGATCTGTAGTATCCAAGGGCTCCAGAGCCACTTTACAGTTTGGGTCTCAGACAGAAGTCTCTGGCTTTGCCCCAGTTGCAGTATAAACCTCGAAATTTGTCACTATTACTTTGGAGCTAAATATCCATAACAAAGCTTTAAAAAGAAATATACCTAGGCTAAGGTAAAAAAATACATTTTTATATAACTTTGGGTAAGTGCTAGTAAATAAAAGAAGTACACTGTAAGCTCTACAGATTTTAAAAATTATTTTAAGTGGCACATTGCAATTGTATCTATCTATGGGATAGGATTTCATGTTTTGATACATGTCTGTGTTGTATACTGACCCAATCAGGGCAGTTAGTGTATACACCATCCTGTATGTTTATTATTTCTTTTGTGATGAAGATATTCCCTTCCTTCTAGCTATTTTTTAATGTATAGTATTTTACTATCAACCATAGTCACCCTACTGGTCAATACAATACGATAATGTATTCCTCCTTTCTAATTGTAACTTTGCACCCATTGACTAACCTCTCTCTACTCTTCCTTCCACAGTCTGTCATGTCTAGTGTCTACCGGTAACTATTATTCTACTCTGCTTCTATGGTAGCAACTCTTTTGGGGGAGGGTTGGGTGGGACGTGAATTTTACATATACGTGAGATCAAACTGTTTGTGTCTGACTTATTTCACTTAACATCATGGTCTCCAGGTTCATTCATGTCTCCAAAAATGCCAAGATTTTATTATTTTTCATGACTGAGTATTATTCCATTCTGTACATATAGCATATTTTCTTTATCTATTCTTAAAGACTTAGTTTGATTTCATATTTTGGCTATGGATATCTTTTCAATATATTGGTGTCATTTCCTTTGGCTCTATATTCAGCAGTGAGATTACTGGATTGTATTGTAATTCTATTTTGAATGTTTTGAGGAACCTCCATCTTATTTTTCATAATGACTCTTCTAATTTACCTTTCTGCCAATAGTGTGTCTGTCTTCCTTTTTTTCCAATTTTCTCAGCAATAATTGTTTTCTTTTATTTTTTTTATAGCCACTCTAACTAGAGTTAAGTGGTATCTCATTGTAGTTTTGATTTGCATTTCCTTGATTATTAGCAATGTTGAGCATTTTCCCACATATGTCTTAGCCATTTGTTTTTCTTCTTTTAAGAAATGTCTATTAAAGGGTTTTTTTCCCATTTAAACTGTATTATTTGTGGTTTTTTATTTTTTCTGTCATTAGATGATGATGACAATTTTTTTTTTTTTTGGATAGAGTTTTGCTCTTGTCACCCAGGCTGGAGTGCAATGGCAGAATATCAGCTCACTGCAACTTCCACCTCCCAGGTTCAAGCTATTTTAACTTATTTTAAGAAGTGTACAAGGATGTGTGGATAAATTATGACAATAATTTGAGATATTAATGTGTACATGTATAGTATGTGTATATATATATTTGTGTGTGTGTATATATATATATATGTATATGTGTGTGTATACACACACACGCACACACACAAACATACTTATATGAATAACAGAGTGAGTCCATGTCTCAAAAATATATATTAGGCTGAAGTTATCAGGCTGAAGTTTAATGATGCCATTATGGACACTGCAACCTCACACTCTTAGGCTCAAGTGATCCTCCCACTTCAGCCTCCCAAGTAATGGAGACTACAGGCACACACGACTGAGCCCATGTATTTATTTATTTATTTCATTTTTTGTAGAGAAGGGGTCATTCTTTGTTACCCAGGCTGGTCTTAAACTCCTGGCTCAAGCAATCCTCCTGCCTCAGTCTCCCAAAGTGCTAGGTTTATAGGCATGGGCTACTGTGCCTTGCCAAATTTTTAAATAAGACCATAACTTGAAGGGCATGAAAGTTACTCCTATAGACTCCAAGAGTTTCTGGTGAAGTTGCACACAGAGCTAGCTCTAGGGTAGGGAAGAGTACCAAACAGCCAATCACCAACTATATTTGCTATCATAGCTAGGCGTAGGGCAGCTAGGTATACCATGAAGACACTTTTGGAACTTCTCATGGTGTTTGAAGAAACAGACTGAAGAAATGCATTGAGAAGCAAAGTTGTAAGTCTATATTTTCTACATAGAAACATCTTACAGATTAGTTTATCACACTAATTGATCAATTATTAATAATTCTTATAGAAAAGAAAATTTACTCTCCAAGTAAATTTATACTTTAATTAGGCAGGTACTTAAATATCCTCAGAAATAACTACTCTGTGATATGTCAATATGTATTCAAAATGTTGAATATGTATTCAAAATGTTGAATTCAACAGTTTTGATTATTTTTTTGTTTCATTAAAAATAGATTACTTTCATCTCTCATGAAGGAACATTACTTTGAACAACATGTTGTCTCAGACTAAATATGCTATCTGAGCTCAAGGTGGACAATATTTTCAACCCTGTAGGAAGTCACAGTTCCCAAGAAAAGATTTCAAACTGTCAGGCCAATTAGAAGAACAGAACCCCTGCTTCTAGGCAAATTTCCATGCTGATTGTGATCAGTATGTCAGCAGCTCTGCCTTGTTGGTGAGATATGTGACCTTACCAAATGTACATTTCATTTCCAGAAAAGAAAGAAAAGTACTGGAGGATATTATAATTCATTTCCAGAATGTAATTGTGACTTCATAAATCAAACTAGTACCAAAATTTAAAAACTGGATCGAATTTTTATATTTTATAACAGTGATTTTGAAGTGTTTAATAATTTTTCATCTAAAGACCTTTAAAAATATTTTGTAAATTAAAAATAGCGTTCATATTTATTTAATAATAAATTGGTGAACCAATTAACAGTCTCGTTTAACATGTAGTAAATTGTCATTTCAACTTTCCCTGACTTAACCAGTCACAAAAACAGCATATATATAAAGACCACATTTCCCCAGATCAAAGGTATGATTGGCCCAGGGCTGTTTTGTCCAGCAATACACTAGAACATTTTTGGAGACTGTATTTTCTGTTAGCAATACACTAGTATATTTTTGGAGACTATTTTTTTATTCTTCAAATTTCTGGAAGGCAAACTAAAAGAACACAACACCTAATTTTAACAAATTGCATGCCAAGTACATTTTTAAAGTAAAATCTTCATATACCATAAGAGCAAACTATTTTCAAATCAGCTCCAGAGTGAATTATTTAGTCAAGTCAATAATCATTTTGTAATACGTTCTTCAGTTTGGTTCTCTCATCAATATAGAGCAGAAACTCAGTGAAAATACCACACGTAAGGGGTTATATAGTTATGAAGGAACATATGGAGAGCAACACTAACAGCAGGGATATCGAATGAGAAGTGAAATCACTGTCACGGAAAATGGAATGGAAGCCTTTAGGAATGGCGACATTCCCGACTTGGCTACTTGTTATGTACCTTTCTTTCTTTTTCTTTTTTCTGTGCCTTTCTGTTTTTGTTTGTTTTTTCCATCTTTCCTCTTCTACTTTCTTATCTACTCTCACTAAGAATGGCCATCTTCCCTTTCTAACCTGTGTGAATTATCTGTCTCACAACTTCTTATTCCTCACAACTTTGGCTTCCTGTGAGACCAGCACATTCTTCCAGCCTCAGCTCCGACAGCTAACTGTCTGTATCTCAGCACTGAAGATTAGAGTCTGATGGCTTCTTAAGTGTTTTATAGACTATGGATTTGCTGCTTTAGGGTGAGTCCCCCCTAAGATCCATCAACTGCAGAGGGCATGTTACATGGTATAAAACATAACTAATTGGCCAGGTGTGGTGGCTCATGCCTGTAATCCCAACACTTAGGGAGGCTGAACTGGGCAGCTCACAAGGTCAGAAGATCGAGACAATCCTGGCCAACATGGTGAAACCCCGTTTCTCTAAAAAGTACAAAAATTAGCTGGGCATGGTAGCTTATGCTGTAGTCCCAGCTACACAGAAGGCTGAGGCAGGAGAATCGCTTGAACCTGGGAGACAGAGGTTGTAGTGAGACAAGAAATAACTAAGATCAGAGCAGAACTGAAGGATATAGAGCCACAAAATCCCTTCAAAAAATCAGTAAATCGAGGAGCTGATTTTTTAAAAAGATCAACAAAATAGACAGACTGCTAGCCAAACGAATAAAAAAGAAAAGAGAGAAGAATCGAATAGATGCAATAAAAAATGATAAAGGGGACATCACCACTGATTCCACAGAAATATAAACTAACATCAGATATTACTACAAACAACTTTATGCACATAAACCAGCAAACCTGGAAGAAATGGATACATTCCTGATACTTACACCATCTCAAGACTAAACCAGGAAGAAGTTGAATCCCTAAATAGACCAATAACAAGGGCTGAAGTTGAGGCAGCAATTAATATCCTACCAACTAAAAAAAGCCTGGATCCAGATGGGCTTACAGTCAAATTCTACCAGACGTACAAGGAGGAGATGGTACCATGCCTTCTGAAACTATTCCAAACAATACAAAAAGCGGGAATCCTCCCCAACTCATTTTATGAGACCAACATCATCCTAATACCAAAACCAGGCAGAGATGCAACTAAAAAAGAAAACTTCAGGCCAATATCCATGATGAATATCAATGCAAAAATCTTCAATAAAATGCAAACAGAATGCAACAACAAATCAAAAGCTTATTCATCATGATCAAGTAGGCTTTATCCTGGGAAAGCAAGGCTGGTTCAACATATGCAAGTCCATAAACATAATCGAAAACATACACAGAACCAAAGACAAAAACCACATGATTATCTCAACAGATGCAGAAAAGGCCTTTGACAAAATTCAACAGCCTTTATGCTAAAAACCCTCAATAAACTAGGTATCGAGGGTATGTATCACAAAATAATAAAAGCTATTTATGACAAACCCATAGCCAATATTGTACTGAACAGGCAAAAACTGGAAGCATTCCCTTTGAAATCTGGCACAAGGCAAGGATGCCCTCTCTCACCATTCCTATTCAATCTAGTATTGGAAGGTATAGCCAGAGCAATCAGGCAAGAAAAGGAAACAAAGGGTATTCAATTAGAAAAGGGAAAGCCAAATTGTCTCTATTTGCAGATGACATGATTGTATATTTAGAAGACCCCATTATCTCATCCCAAAATCTCCTGAAACTGATAAGCAACTTCAGCAAAGTCTCAGGATACAAAATCAATGTGCAGAAATCACAAGCATTTCTATACACCAATAGCTGACAGAGAGCCAAATCAAAAGTGAACTCCAATTCACAATTGCTACAAAGAGAATAAAATACCTAGGAATACAACTAACAAAGGATGTAAAGGACCTCTTCAAGGAGAACTACAAATCACTGCTCAATGAAATAAGAGAGGACACAAACAGATGGAAAAATATTCCATGCTC
>CAUYLG010058833.1:0-10286 GCA_963573385.1 Cacajao melanocephalus
CTAGCCTGGGCAATAGAACAAGAATCCTGTTCTCTCTCCCTCTTTCTCTTCCTCTTTCTTTCTCTCTTACATTCTTTTTTTTCTTTCTTTCACTCTCACTTTCTTTCCTCTCTTTTTCTTTCTTTCAAAAATAAAAAAAAAAACAAGAAAACAAATATCAAGTATTATTTTAAAAAAAAGAAATTTTGAAAATGTTTCATCATTTCCTGGAAAAATAATATGAACATTAAGTTTAGGTGTGTACCCCTCATGTACAACTTATCCTTACTCTGAACACCCAACTGCTTCTCTTTAGAATTTTTCTATTTCTCTTCAAGTGAATTTAGGGCCAATTTAAAGTGAAAAACTGACTTCTTAGTGACTATATCTTGCAACTCTGCCTCTGCCGTGTATGGAGGAACTTTACTGGGGGATGCCAGAATTCCTAACTGTTGTCTACTTTGGTCTCTCCTTCCTGCCAGTGAAAGGAGGCAGTTATGACCTAAGGTTTAGATATTGCACCAGTAGAGATCTTCCATCTTAGACAATTTTCATACCAAAGTGGTCTTTTTCTGATATTTTATGGGACCTATCTCTATAGTCATTTCTGTACTTACAGTTATGCTATGTTCCTTTCAACACCTGCTAAAGCACTTATAGAGGCTCATGTTCAAGCAAATGACCTACATAGCAAGTCTGTGAGAAGCAGGGTATTGCGTTTCCAATTCTGTACCTATTATCTTTTCATCTCTTTTTTGAAGAATCAGCAAACGTATGTCAAACTTTAATACATCTAATGACACCATCATGTCATTGCCTGTAAATTTCCTCTATTCATGCCACAAACCAAGAAACAACTTTTTCATTTTTATAATTACCTCAAGTATGTGCTTGTGCATGTTTATGTATTTAATGTATCCACTTTTAACTACCACAGAATTCATAATTGTTTGCCCAGGCATTTGAAAGTAAGAAAGTAACTGATATTTTTCTATCAAAAAGCATTTAATAATATTTTAGAATATTTTATAATTTTAAAAAGCCAAATAAATGTTATATTTTAAAATGTCCTTTCTTACCTTTGCAAATAAAGCAAGATTGCAAATAAAAAGATTTTTACAATAACATTTTGTATCACTTTGAAATAAAGGGGATAAAAGAGATTAAAGTAATAAACATGTTGATTATTATAACCATATCAAGTAATAGAAGACACAATTTTAACAGAATTAATAAACATTAATATGAAACTTCATCTTTTTAAGTTTAAATATATTTAATATAATTTACACATGAATACATTCTCATAGATAGTTCAAAAACTGCCAATAAGGGTATTCCATACCCTTTCCTTTGCATTTAAAACACACATACAGGCCAAGCATGGTGGCTCACACCTGCAGCCCCAGCACTTTGGGAGGCTGGAGTGGGCTGATAACTTGAGCCCAGGAGTTTGAGACCAGCCTGGGCAACATGGTGAAACCCCATCTCTATGAAAAATACAAAAATTAGCCGGGCATGGTGGTGCATGCCTGTAGTCCCAGGTACTCAGGAGGTTGAGGTGGGAGGATTACCTGAGTTGGGGAGGTCAAGGCTGCAGTAAGCCGTGGATGGCACCACTGCACCCTAGCCTAGGCTGTCTCAGAATATACACACAAACACACACACACACGCACGCACACACACACACACGCACGTGCGCACACACAATGCGTTGTTTAACATGGCAGCCACTAGCCACATGTAGCTATTGAGCACTTGAAAATGTGGCTAGTTTGAATTGAGATGTAAGTATAAAATATATGCTGGATTGTGAGGACGTACTACAAAAAAAAGGAATGTAAAATATCTCCATTTTAACGTTCATAAATTGAAATGATAGTTTTTAATATATTAGGTTAAATTAAATATTAAATTTTAATTTCATCAGTCTCTTTAAAATATGGCTCAAATTTAAGAGTATTTATCTGGTGTGTAATTGGGTCTTGCATTCTATTTTTATTAGGCAGTACTGTATATAGGTATATACATGCATACATTTGACTTGTAGACATCTTAAAATCACAAATGCAATAATATTGTCCTTTTTTTGAACTTACTTTTTTCACTTAACATACGTCTTATAGATTTTTCCCTATCAGTACACTTAAATGAGCCTCATTCCTTTTAACTGTGGCATAGTAATCCTTAATATTAAAGTATTCTAGGTTTATTTCAAGTTTTTGATATTGATGAAACATTTAAGTTTTCACTTTCTGTTAGGAACATTGCTTCAGGAATGACTTGAACATGACTCTTTGTGCATATATGGGAGCATTTCTCTAGGATAGAGGCCTAGGGGGCTAGAAGATATTTGAAGTTTTTGATTATCCAGATACAGTCCTGTTCAAAGTTTGTATTACCTCAGAAAAGAGACTTATTTTTTATGGTTTAATCATTTTTTTTTTTTAAGACGGGGTTTCACCATGTTGGTCAGGCTGGTCTTGAACTCCCAGCCTCAGGTGATCCTCCCACCTTGGCCTCCAAAGTGTTTGGATTACAGGCGTGAGCCACCACGCCCAGCTGGTTTCATCATTTTTATAAATCATGTACTGATTTTCTTCTCTTTTTTTGTTTTTTTGAGGGAGGGTCTCACTCTGTTGCCCAGGCTAGAGTGCAGTGGCATGATCTTGGCTCACCTGCAACCTCTGCCTCCTGTGCACAAGCAATCCTCTCCCACCTCAGCCTCCTGAGTAGCTGGGATTACAGGCATGTGCCACCATGCCCAGCTAATTTTATGTATTTTTTTGTAGAGACAGGGTTTCTCCATGTTGCCCAGGCTGTTCTCAAGCCACTGGGCTTGAGTAATCCACCTGCCTCAGCCTCCCAAAGTTCTGGGATTACAGGTGTGAGCCACCACAGCCGGCCATGTGCTGACTTTTTTCTTTTTATTCCTTTTGCATTGATTTTTTATTGTGGTAAAATATATATAATACAGAATTTGCCATTTTAACCATTTTTAAGGGTACAGTTCAGTGGCATTAATGTATTTACATTGTTGTGCAACTGTCACCACTATCCATTTCCAGAAGTTTTTTCATCTTCCCAAACTGAAACTCAATACCCATTAAACAATAACTCCCCGTCTCCCTCTCCCCATATCCCCTGGTAATCATCATTCTATTTTCTGTCTTTATGAATTGACTACTCTATATATCTTATACAAGTGGAATTATATAATATTTGTTCTTTTGTGACTGGCTTATTTCACTTAACATAATGTCCTCAAAGTTGAACCATGTTTGAGCATGTATCAAAATATCCTGCCTTTTAAAGCCAAATAATATTCCATTGTATGTATATACCATATTTTGTTTATCCATTCATCTATCGAGGGACAGGTGGGTTGCGTCTACCTTTTGGCTATTGCGAATAATGCTGTTGGATATGTACCCAGCAGTGGAATTGCTGGATAATATGGTAATTCTATTTTTAATTTTTTGAAGAACTGCTCTACTATTTTCTGCAGCACTGCACCATTTAACATTTCTACAAGCAATGCACAAGTGTTCCAGTTTCTTCACATCATCCCCAACTTGTTACTTTCTGTTTTTTTTTTTAAAGAATAGCTATTATAATGAGTATGAAGTGATACATCTCTGTGGTTTTAATTTGCATCTCTGATGATAATGGTATTGAGCATCTTTTCATGTGCTTATTGGCCAATTGCATATCTTATTTAGAGAAATGTCTCTTCAAGTCCTTTGCCCATTTTTAATTCAGGATTTTGTTTGTTTGTTTGTATTTTAAGAGACAGGGTCTCACTATGTTGCCCAGGCTGGTCTCAAACTCCTGAGTTCAGGTGATCCTCCTGCCTCAATCTCCTGAATAGCTGGGATTACAAGTGTGAGCCACCATACCCGCTAAAATCAGGTTGTTTTGTTGTTGTTGAGTTTTAGGAATGATTTATATATTTTGGACATTAATCCATTATCAGATATATAATTTGCAAATTTTTTTTCTCATTCCATGGATTGCCTTCTTGATAATAGTGTCCTTTGATGCACAAAAGTTTAAAATTTTGAAGTCCAAGTTACCTATTTTTTCTTTTGACTTTGCTTTTTGTGTCATATCTAAGAAATCCTTGTTAACTCCAATGTTATAAAGATTTTCCTTGTGTTTTCTTCTAAGGGCCTTATAGTTTTGGCTCTAAAGTTTAGGTCTTTGATCCTTTCTAACTTTTGTGCATGATCTAAGATAAAGGTCCAACTTTATTCTTTTGCATATGGATATTCCGTTTTCCCAACAGCGTTTGTTGGAAAGACTGTCTTTCCTCATTGAATGATCTTGGCATTTTTGTTGAAAATCATTTGACCATATACATAAGGGTTTATTTCTGGGCTCTTTACTCCATTGGTCTATATGTCTGTCTTTATGTCAGTATCACACTGTTTTGATTACTGTAGGTTTGTAGTAAGCTTTGAAATCAGGAAATGTGAGACCTCCAACTTTGTTTTTCTTATTCAAGATTGTTTTGGCCATCTGGAGATCTTTGAGATCCCACATAAATTTTAGAATGGGTTTTTCTGTCACTGCAAAAAATGTTTTTGGGATTTTGACAAAGATTGTGTTGAATCTGTAGATTGCTTTTGGTAGTATTGACATCTTAACAATATCGTCTTCCAATCTGTGAATGCAGATGTTTTTCCATGGTCTCACCATTTTATACATTTTATATGTTGCTTAAGAAGGTCTTCCCAATACTAAAGTTGTAAATCATTTTTTCTATATTTTGTTTTAATAAATTTGTAGTTTGGGTTTATACATTTGGTTCCTTAAGTTAGCTGGAATATTTCCCCCAATATGAGAACTTTTTTCCCATTTTATTGGTACCACCCAAATAGTCTGCCCTTTCCCTGCTAATTGAAATGCCACCTTTTTCATAAACCAAAGCATAAGTTTGTTTTTAGATTTGCTATTCTATTTCACTGATCTATGTTACATACTCTTGTACTGTTGCTGTAATTTTAAATTAATTTTATAGTAGGTTTTGATATCTGGAAGGGTAACTGTTTTTCCTCATTCTTTTTCGGTTTTTAAGGTTTTCTCATACAATTTGCTTTTTCAGATAACTATTAGAATCAGATTAACAAATTCCAAAAAATGCATTATTGGAATTTTGATTGAGATTACATTTATTTGATGAATTAATCTTGAGAAACTTATCATTTTTATCATAATATGCCTTTGTGTTTTGAGGAAACATTATTTCTAGTATCTATATTCCTATTATCATTATAGGCCCTAAGAAATTTTCTATTTACTTGTATAGTATTCAAGATTACCACATAGAATAGCTCTCCCTGTCCAACAGAACTTTCTGTACTGATGAAAATGTTCTGTGTCTGTGATGTCAAATAGGTAGTCACTCACCACATGTGGCTATTGAGCACTAGAAATGTGGCTAAAGCAACTGAGGAAGTAAATTTTAAGTTTTATTTCATTTTGATTAATTTAAATGGCCACATGTAGCTGATAGCTATCATTTTAGACAGTATGGCTTTTGAATGTATGAATAACTGTGTAACTGAATGAACACTTTTATAAGTAGTAGAGGTAGTGTAGCAAAAGAATTATGGATACTGTGTGAAAGATATTGTGTAATATATTGCAGAGAGGCTAAAGACCATAAAATTAATACACATGAATTCCTAAATAAAAATCCAATCCCAGAAATAGGACAATTTGTTTATAAGTATTTATGTTGTCAGAAACATTTAATTACAAAAAATGTGCTGTGGATTTTCATTAGAAAGAAAGTTCATGTCAGATTAAAGGACCAAAAGAGGCTTTGTGGATGAAGTACTATTAGAAATTGGCCTTGAAGGAATTATTCAAAATTTAAAAGAAAGAAAGTAATGGAAGATTTCTGTTTTCTTAAATTAAGAGGAAATAGAGAAGAGGGAAAAGAATGTGGTATATTTGGAGGATTAGTTCCCTTGGTTGCTGTAACAAATTACAAATTTGGTGGTGGTTTAAAACAACAACAATGGCGAGGCGCGGTAGCTCACGCCTGTAATCCCAGCACTTTGGGAGGCCGAGGTGGGTGGAACCTGAGGTCAAGAGATCGAGACCATCCTGGCCAACATAGTGAAACCCCGTCTCTAACTAAAATACAAAAATTAGCTGGGCATCGTGGCGCACAACTGTAGTCGCAGCTACTCAGGAGACTGAGGCAGGAGAATTGCTTGAACCCAGGAGGCGGAGGTTGCAGTCAGCAGAGATTGCGCCACTGCGCTCCAGCCTGGCACCTGGTGAAAGAGCGAGACTCTGTCTCAAAAAAAAAATGGGAGTTTGTAATGAAGTGCACTGAAGGGTTCTAAGAGCAGATCTGTTTTAGAAAGATCCCTATGGCAGCAGTGTGAAGGGTGGACTGAAATCAACATGTCAGTAGTGCCTCACTCCCTCTGGGGGCTCTAAGAGAGGTTCTGTTCTTTGCCTTGTCCAGCTTCTAGTAGCTGCTGGCATTCCTGGTCACAACAGTCTCTGACCCTATTGTCACATTGTCTTCTCTTCTGTTTGTGTTCACATCTCCCACTGCCTGAGTCTTACAAGGATACATATAACATTTAGGGTCCACCTGGATAATTAAGAAGATCCTTTATTACATCTGTAAAGACACCCCTCCCTTTTATATTTTTGCCATGTAAGGTCACATTTATAGGTTTCAGAACTTAGGACATGGACATCTTTTGGGGGTCCATTTTTCAATGTACCACAAATATCCAATTTGCCTGGAGTTAGGGATTCCTGTGGCAGTAGGAATTATGATAACTGTCAGTCACTGAATGACTTGCACATTTGAGATGTTGTACCAAGTGCTCTACTGTGCTATTCCATTTACTCATTACAAGAACACTGTGTAGGCATTAGGAGATGAGAGAGGAATCTAAGGTGACTATGTTTTCTACCTTTGATGACTAGGAAATGATGATTTGCAGAAATTGTAGAGTCATGAGGAAAAATTGGTTACAAACGAAAAACAGTATATTTGACTTTGGCTGTGTTTAGTTTGAGGTCCCAATAGGCTGTGCCTAAGGAAAGGTCAAGCCCAGATAGAAGCTTAAGAGCCCTACAAAGAATTCTCATGATCTCTTCTATAATTTCTTACCTTGTTTTCCCCTTTGGGTTGAAGAAACAAAATATAAGGAGCACTAAACTTAAATCAGGAGACCTGGGTTCAAAACTTCTACTTACTAAATGTGTGAACTGAATAAGTCATTTCACTTCTCTGAGCTTCAGTTTCTACATCTGTTAAAGAGGAATAACCACTCACCCTCCCATCACACACAGTTATTGTGAGGAACAAACAACATAACGTGATGTTTTTAGTATATAGTCTGTTATAAGCATTTAAATGTTTAATTTGAAGGTAATATGTCTTAAAGCTGTCTGGATCCTAAGTAACAGTCTACATTATTTTTACAAATCTATGATCTACTGCTTTTCCCTTTGTCCAAATGACCATTCTGTACTTTCACCATTTAAGTGTTTTAAATGTCACCCAAGACCAATTTACTCCCTTTCTAAGTAGATGACCTAAACTGTACTTCATAGAATTAAGGGCATCAAACATAAATCATTCAACTTTCTGCTCCCATATTTAAATATTTACCTATATCTGTATCCACTTTACCTCGTTCCTTCAGACCTCAGAAGCAGTAATATCCTTTCTTTTGTCCCAAGTGAATACTTCTTTCAATCTGTGCCCTCAATGCAATTTCCTTCATCCTTAGCTCCAGATCACATAGTCAATGCCCAGTGGACATCTTCATTTGGGCAGCTATTCCAATTCAGAATCTTGAAAACAGGGTCAGTTGTTTCTTCATCCATCTTCCCTGCCATGTTCCTATCTCCTACTCCCTTGACTTCTATTTCCCATCTTGGTCACTGGAATAATCAGAAACTTGAGTAATTTTTTGTCATGTTTTACTCCTTTCTTTCCTTTACTATACCTGTGCTCATTTCAATTAATGATTAAGTGATGGTAGGGCTCAGCTTCAGGCACTCATTCTGTCTCTCCTGAGCCCTCTATCCTTTTAATGTTCTCCCTCTAACTTCACTGCTGCTTTTGGTCTTGCTCAGATCATCTTTTTTCTGAAGTAGCCTCATTGCTTCTTATCTCACTCCTCTCCAATCCACCCTTCACATTGCTGCCATAGGGATATTTCTAAAACAGATCTGCTCTTGGAACCCTTCAGTGGCACTTCATTACAAACTCCCATTACAAAGTCCAAACTTTAAAGAATGACATTGTCTGACCCGGCCCACCACTCCCACACCTTTCCTGTTAGCCCAGTAGAACTATACCCAATTCCCCAAAGGTATCATGCTTTATGTCCCTGTACCTGTGCTCCTTCTGTCTAAAATGTGTTATCTGCAACCCCATTTCCTATTGCTGTTTGCCTGGTGAATTTCTGCTCATTTTGCATTAATTAGTTCAAGCTTTATATCCCTTTTGAAGCCTTGCCAGGCCTCCCCAGAAAGAACTGGTAAGATCTTTTTGAAATCCCTGCTGTACCCTGTACATGACTCTGTCATTTTCTTGGTAACCTGTTTGTTTCCCCCTACCAGGCCGTCTTTGAGGACATAAAGTGTCTTGATCAGCTTTATATCTTTAGTGTTTAGCACAGTGTCTGGCACAGATAAGGTGCTCAAAAATATTTTTCAAATAAATGAATTAATTATAAAACTTTTAAGTCATATGATGCCTTAGAGAAGAGGGGTAAGGGAGAACTATATAATGACTTTTGGAGATAAATGGAAATATCTGATTGTCAGCCTAAGAAGGATATACATTTATCTCCTAAATGGAGATAGTCATGGTCCAGAACTCTGGTCACAAACTGCAGAAGATGAAATTAATTGAATGGGCAACCCCTTCATAAGTCCCAGTAAAACATGGGACATTTCCCAATGTGCTCTTGATGTGATTTCCTCCATCCTTAGCTCCAGCTCACATAGTCAATGCCTAGTGAACATTTGGATATCTCACCTCCAATTCAGAATCTTAAAAACAGAGTCAATTATTTCTCCATCTATTTCCCCACCATGTTCCCACCTCCCACTCCCTCAACTTCTATTTCCAATCTTGGTCAATGGCATTACCATAAACTTGGATAATTTTTGTCATGTTTTACTCCTTTCTTGCCTTTACTGTACCAACACATCAAGAAAGTCTACAGCTCCACTGGTGTTGGAGGTAAGTGTTCTCTCAAAGCATTTGCTTTCTTACTGCTCATTCATCACAATGTTAACATAAACTGCATTTATGTTAATAGCATTTATTTTATAATTACTGTTGATCTACCTTTCATTGTGGCAAAAAGATAAATGTTAAGGGAATCAAAACTAACATCAGTGCTATAACTTACTTTTAGGGACATAGATCCTTTGAACCATAGAAATATTTGATCTGAAAACTGCCAAATCCAAAGATTCTAGACATAAACTTAATGACACATTTATACTGGTGCGGACTGGTTTTCCCAAAAGAAAACTTTTTGCCAGATCCAACTTGAAAAATAATTTTGAAGTAAGCAAAATTCACTGCACTCACCCCAAGCATAAAACTCACCATATTTCCTGGTTGCCTGGGGCTGCCCTCTCCCTTGGTTCCCCATGCATGTCTACCTCCTCATGCAAAACAAGTACTGTGCCCTAAACTGCCCTTTCTGTGTCACAGCATATCTGTCTTTTTTTTTTTTTTTAAGCCTGTGAGACTCTGTTTTTAATAGTCTGCCACTTGGAGACCACTTGGTAAATTCACTTACATTAACATCATATTGAGTAATAATTCCAGGGGAATTTACATTTTTAACAGGAGTGTGTTGGATACATAATGCCTAACCCTAAGAGCCAATCTAATAAAGGGACATTTCCCACCATTTCATATATTTTCTGTATCTTTTCATGTTTCATTTTCTTTAAACATATTGAACTTTCTGCCTAGAATAACCTCCCCCTGCTCCCACCACCACTTCCAGTCTGGTGAACTGCTACTTATCCTTCAAGACCCAGCTCAATGTCTCTTCTAAGGAGCCTTCTCTAAATTCCCCAGGGTGTGTTGGTCACTCCCTCTTGACTTCTTTTTTTTTTTTTAGAAAGAAAAAGAGAGGAAAGAAAGTGAGAGTGAAAGAAAGAAAAAAAAGAATGTAAGAGAGAAAGAAAGAGGAAGAGAAAGAGGGAGAGAAAATGGGATTCTTGTTCTATTGCCCAGGCTAGAATGCAGTCTAAAAATGGGTATTAAAAACCTCTTTTATGCCAAT